>CAUYON010187281.1:0-20095 GCA_963573935.1 Arctocebus calabarensis
TGTGGTCTCATCAATTACCCTCCCTCCACCCATCCTCCCCTCCCCCCGTGCCCCTTCCCCCATATTCTTGTGCTATAATTCGTCATAGCTTTCATATGAAAGCTATAAATTAGCTTCATAGTAGGGCTGAATACATCTCCCTGCAGTTTTTGTTCTTTTAAACCCCCAATTTAAAAAAGCTTGTGAAGATTCTGTGAACATTCCCTGTGTGCATCTCTGAGGCAGTGTCTTAACCCCCCACTATCTAAACTTGTCATTGTATATGTATTTTTCCACAATATGACTAAAAAGAAGTCAACTATTTCATAATCCCTACAAATATTTTTCTCACCCCATTTTTTAAACCACTGAGTATAATTCAGTTGTATTTAAATATTTTGATTATTGCATATTTGGTGTTTAAGAGTTATGTGACGTGACTCTGAGGACAGTAAAATATATAGCAAAAATAACTGCTTGAATTTATCCCAAGAAAAAATTCTAGATATGCATAAAAATTTAATTTAGTAAAACTTCATCTCAGCATTCTTTGTATTTTTAAACAGTGTACCATAATTTAAAAGCAGAATATAATGACCAACTACATAAAGCTATTTTCATGATAGGAAATAAAATATAGATCTGAAAAATAGTGAGTGGAAGAATTTAAAGATATGGTAATATTACTGATGTGTTAATAGATGAGAAACTAGATTGTAAATAATTATATAGGTTGTGGTTTCACTTTTATTTAAAATGAATGTAAGAAGCTTAATCAGTGATCGTCTGTGGCTGGTAGGATTATGGTGTGTTTTTACTATTCCTTTGTGCTTTTCTAAACGTTCTCAAAATTTTAAAATAAAATTATATTAAGGAGAATCATAGCTAGATGAAACAATTTGTGAGAAGGTAATAGAAACTAAAACTAAACATAATCATTTGAACGTCTACGTTTTGATTAGTGAAAAAATAAGGAGCACTATTTTATCTTTAAATAGTCAGTTTTTTTCTCTTCCGTTACTGCTTCTCTTGCAAGCTTTTTATTTCCTTTTTTGATTAATAAAGGACTGACATATACCAAGTCCCTTCATATAGGTGAGTGTTTAAGTTCTACGTTCATCCGACAAGAAGGAAAATATGAACTATTATGGCACAGGTAAAACCGAAACTGCAGAGCTGTAGGAAAACCAAGATCTCAAGGTTGAAAAGGTTTTGAAATAAAGGGGCCTCCAGGCCAGGCCTGGGATTTCTTTAAGAGGAACGTCTTTCCTCAGCCTTCCTTCCCCCCCTTCTCCATTCATTTCTCCCCCTCCCTGCTCATCTTTTCATCACACCTTTCTTTGACATTCTCCTGAGTTTCTATTGCGTTCTGAACACTAGGGATACAGGCAAAGTCTCCACCTTCACCAGTAAACAAATCAGAGCATCCCAGCTGGGCCCGTGCTGGAAACGAAATAAAACTAGCTGATGGGCGAGCTGCTAGCGAGGGTTTGTGGGCCTGGGTACCCGTGTGCGGGTCTGTGGGCCTGGGTACCGTGTGAGGGTCTGTGGGCCTGGGTACCCGTGTGCGGGTCTGTGGGCCTGGGTACCCGTGTGCGGGTCTGTGGGCCTGGGTACCCGTGTGCGGGTCTGTGGGCCTGGGTACCGTGTGAGGGTCTGTGGGCCTGGGTACCCGTGTGCGGGTCTGTGGACCTGGGTACCCGTGGGAGGGTCTGTGGGCCTGGGTACCCGTGGGAGGGTCTGTGGGCCTGGGTACTGTGTGTGTGTTTGAATGAGCGGTGTGGGAAGTCCTCTCAGAAAAGCTGCATTTGATCAGAGCTCTGAGTGAAGAGAAGATTTGGAGGCTAAAGCTCCTAATAGAGATGTAAGTGAGCAGAGAGGGAGAGTGGCTCAAGGTGGGTTGGAGCAGAAGGAGCTGGGGCTTCCCTTTTGTCAGAAAAGTGGGAAGCTCTTGGGGGATGATAAGCAAGGGTGTCAGGTGAAATGATGCGTAACTTTAAAGACTGCATTGATGCTGTACAGGGGATGATGGGTCCTGTGGACCAGCAGGGTGGAGGGCTGCAGTTAGAAGGGTGCTGCAGGGCTGCAGTTAGAAGGGCGCTGCAGGGCTGTGGTGAGAAGGGCTCTGCAGGGCTGCAGTTAGAAGGGCGCTGCAGGGCTGTGGTGAGAAGGGCACTGCAGGGCTGCGGTTAGAAGGGCTCTGCAGGGCTGCGGTTAGAAGGGCGCTGCAGGGCTGTGGTGAGAAGGGCTCTGCAGGGCTGCGGTTAGAAGGGTGCTGCAGGGCTGCGGTTAGAAGGGCGCTGCAGGGCTGTGGTTAGAAGGGCTCTGCAGGGCTGCGGTTAGAATGGCGCTGCCTGGCTGTGTTTAGAAGGGTGCTTGCTGCAGGGTTGCAATGAGAAGGGCGCTGCAGGGCTATGGTTATAAGGGCGCTGCAGGGCCCACATTGGAGAGGGCGCATGTGTCTTCTCTGTGGTGTTGGATCAGGGACTCAGTTCCTCGCCCCACATCTGTCCTCCTGCTTCTGACTCCGCTTTCCTTCCCGTCCCTCACTCAGCTTTTCTGAACTTCGTAGCTCCTGGCTGCTCGTGGGCCTGGCAGGTTGTGGTTCCCAATTCTCAGCCTGGAGGACGGCTTCCTGATCCTCAGTACCCTCTTCAGCTTCCCTCCACTCACTGCTGGTTCCATCCCAGCCCACATTCCGCAAAATATCAGCTGAAAGAAGTTTCCTACACCAGACAAGATCATGGGCTTCCAGAGCACCTAGAGATGACGGGTGGACTTGGATTAAGGACCTGTTTCTGGTTTGGCCACAGGGCGCTAAATGAAGCTGTACAAGTCCCACCCGTGTAGGGATCTCTCCTCATGAGGAGCCGTGGACAGAACCGTTTTGCTTGAATGAAGCTGTGGGAGGACCGGGCAGCTGGATTAGCTCACTGGGGCGGCCATGTGCCATTTTTCCTTGGGTTGATTAATAGAGACTTCTACTAAAATAGATAACCAACTAGCTAGATACCCAGATAGGATTGTGAGGCTGCACTACTAGGAAAGGGCTGCAACAGTTTAGGACTTGCCTGTGTGTGTTTCTGATTAGTGAGCTGCCACTGGGCAACAGGAACACAAACCTCCTTGTGTTGAACGTCTGAAATTGCAGGTATAGAACAAAAAACAGCATTCAATTTAGAAAAGTTTGTAAATATTTGTTAATTTGCTGAAGGACAAACTACTCAATAGCCAGGTTGATTAAAAGAACATTCTAGCTCTTTGGGGTCCCTAATGGATAAGAAGTAATTTTTGATAAATCTGCAGATTTAACTAAAGCTAATATTAATCTACAAATATCTAGAGTCTTGAAAAGACCTTTGAAATTTCCACTACACCTAATACTTTTTTAAAAAGTAAGGTTTGCAAGACAGTCCTAGCATTTCTTTTCCCTTCCCTTCCCTTCCCTTCCCTTCCCTTCTCTCTTTTGAGACAGAGCCTTAAACTGTCACCCTGGGTAGAGTGCTGTGGCATCACAGCTCACAGCAACCTCCAACTCCTGAGCTCAAGCGAGTCTCCTGTCGCAGCCTCCCAAGTAGCTGGGACCACAGGCGCCCGCCACAACGCCCAGCTATTTTTTTTGTTGCAGCCGTCATTGTTGCTTGGTGGGGCCCAGGCTGGATTCGAACCCGCCAGCTCAGATGTGTGTGGCTGGTGCCTTAACCACTTGAGCCACAGGTGCCGAGCCTGTCCTAGCATTTCAACCCGTGCTGCGGGAAGGTCTCCGTGCCATTCCAGCGTCTTGGCTTGTGGAACAGTGAATGAATGACATCTGGTCAGTTCAGTTTTTCCATGTCATTTGATTTCCTCATTTAGATACTATCTATAATTACATGGGGCAGTATGGAAATAGTTATTTTCTGATGAAATTATCAGGGAATCAAAATAAAAGTGAAGAAAAATGATGGGAAGATTTTTTTTTTTTTTCTGACACTACTGGTAATTTTTTAGTGCGATATTTGGTAACAAATTTTGCAACTTATTTGAAAAAGCATGTTGGGTAAGAAGGTTGCGTCTTATGTTAGGGACCAACTTAATGGAAGTATCTCCTGCAAGTCGGAGAAAGAATTGCTATAACTCATTTATTATTTTCTATTTCTTAGCCAAGATCTATGCTCTGCAATGTACTCTTTCAACAACCATATTTTGCCTAAGAGAAAAATGGAATGTGTCATTCCATTTTAATTACACATCTTGTGCTTGGCAGTAAGGCCACCGTTGGTACTGCCAAAGATGTGAGTCTTTTTTCAAGGATATTCCTCGGGACCACGTTCAGTGTTACAGATGATTGTATCAGAAATGTCACACAGAGAGTTTTTGGCAACTCTTAAAATTTCATACAGATAAAAGGAAGGGAATTAAGTTATAAGTGTTTCTTTGCTTTGTGGGATTGATTGAAATAATGGGCAAAGGGAACTGATTGAGATCCAAAGAGCCTATAAATTGGTCTACGCAACACACAGGCAAGTGTGGGAGGGCAGGAGGAGAGCGTGTTACAACAGAGCCGGCGAAGCAGGGCTGGAGGGAGGACAGAGTTTCGGGAATGAAATGTGAGGTCGGAGAGAGGGGTGTTTTCTGAGCGAGCCCTGGGAGACTTGGAGAGCAGCGAGTAGCAAAGAGAAATTCTACGTCATTTTGCCCTGGGTCATACAATGTCTCTCCCTTTGTTCATCCTCAGAAACTTTAGTAAAAATACACGTCAGTGTATTTAGAATGTGGGATTTTTATTGATTGAAGGTGGTGTGGAAATGTGCCACTAAAACAGACACAGGAAGGCCACGTGCACCGAGGGGACTTGGGGAAAATGGGCAGTCCTGGAAGGCACCTTGGTTTTCCATCCTTCTCTCAGATGAGGGGAGTGAGCCACGTAACTTAAGTAATTTGTCTGACGTTGCACAGCCCATAAGGAAAACCCAGCACTAGGTTCAAGGATGCTTCCTCTTGCTTCAGTATCTTTGTATTATCTCAGTTAATGCTACATGTATACAGTTGCCTGGTGTTGATACATTCAGTTTATCACTGAGTGTCATTAAGGACACTGAAGTTAGATATCACTAAACAAATGGGACTGAATGTTACTATAGGAAAATGACAAATAGCAGAAAAAGACCTGTGACCAGTTGCTTTCAACAAAGCTAAAAAAGTGACAAAAGTTCAGTAGCTACTGGGATATTTTCATTAAACGATGATCCCCCTGTTGGTTTGAATGATGGGATTGTTAATGTTTGATTCAATTACTTGCTTTATGGACATCTTTGGATTTTTAATCATACCAATCAATAGTCAATGTTTATTAGGCATCTAATATATTTACTAATGTAACAACAAAAATAACAATATTTATTATTGTTATTATTTATAATATTTTACTTATAATATTTTATTTATAAATTTTTATAAAAATAAATACTAACAACTGACAGCATTTTAGGCATTGTTCTATCCATTTTCCATGTCTTAGCAAATAAGCCCTTATAGTAAATTTATGACATGGGTGCATTTAATCTATCTTAAACATGGGGATATTTAGGATAAGAGAATTAGACGGATTGATTGATTTTGGCAAGAAACAAGTGATCTAAAATCTACCTTCTTAATTTTTTTTTTTTTTGTAGAGACGGAGTCTCACTTTATCGCCCTTGGTAGAGTGCCAAGGCGTCACACAGCTCACAGCAACTTCAACTCCTGGGCTTAGGCGATTCTCTTGCCTCAGCCTCCCAAGTAGCTGGGACTAAGTAGTCCGTCACAATGCCCGGCTATTTTTCTGGTTTGCAGTTCAGCCAAGGCCGGTCTTGAACCTGCCACCTTCCGTATATGGGGCCAGCGCCCTACTCAATGAGCCACAGGTGCCGCCCACCTTCTTAAATTTTTAAGTGTATGGTACAATGCTATTCCTTATAGTCGCATATTAGTATACAGAGAATGGCTGGAACTTTTTTATCTAGCATGACTGAAACTTGTTTATCACTAGAACAACAACTCTCCATTTCTGCCCTTCTCACCAACTCCAGAAAAGCTCTATGTGTTACCTGCTTCTATGACTTAGATACTTCTTGTAAGTGGAATCTGCCATTTTTGCATTGTGATTGCCAAATTGACAGGTTCATCTATGTTTTTGCAATGGCAGCCTTTTTATTTTTATTTTAACCCTGAATAATATTCCATTGTGTGTATCTATTTTCTTTATCCACACACTCATTGTAAACACTTAGATGTTTCTGCATCTTGACTCTTGTGAATAATGCAACAATGAATATATGAGTACAAATATCTCCTTGAGACCTTGATTAATTTTTTTTAGATAAATACCCACAAATGGGATTGTTAAATCATATAGTAGTTTTATTTTTAATCTTTTGAAGGGTACTGTTTTCCATAATGACTTCATCTTCCCACCAACAGTGCACAGGATACCAATTTTTCCATATCCTTACCACCACTTATTTTTCTCTATTTTTTAAAAAATAATGGCCATCCCAAGGAGATATTTCACTGTAGTTTTAATTTGCATTTTCTTGATGATTAGTGAGGTTGCCATTATCCATAACCATTTTTTTAATGTCTTTTTGTCATGGCAAAGAAGATCATGAGAATGCAGAAGGAGAAAACCCATCTTTTAATGAGGATTGGTGATTGCAATATTATCTTGTTTCTGCTAAAGATAAGAAGACTTGCTTGCTTGGGGATACGGTGGTATCAACATTAAAGACATTTAATGCTTATCAGCGTTTTAACACTTGTAAGGACCACAAATGTTTTAAATTAGAGGGAGAAGTGTGTACTGTAGAAATTAAAAGATGAAAAGCAATAACAAAGATAATCCTTTCGAGCAGCAGTAAGACCTGCAAATAACCCCACTGAAGCAATTTAAAGAGTAGCCGACATGCCGAGGCAGGAGGGAAGGTCTTCAGTGGTGCAGAAATCGTGAAGAAACGCATTGTTGAGGTTGGAAGAAGCTTAGACTGTGACATTTTAAAGGACAAATGACTGTCTTTTTCCAGTAGAAACATACAGATCAACAGCAGGAAATAGACTTTACCTTAACAGAACCACTTCATGAAATACTTCAAAAAGAAAATATATATTATTCAATCACTTTGGTTGAATTAAGTAATACTACTGTCCTGGCATAGGTTTCATATTTCAGGTCATTACAGACGATTTTTTTTTTTTTTTGCTACAAAGAGTTACCTGCTTTGGACACTCTTGTGAATAGAACATAGAAATAAATACTTTAAGAACCTTCAGGAAAAATGCAGTGAAAGTGGACTGAATTTGGTAAATTTACTGAGCATATGTACAGATGGTACACCTTCCATGACAGAAAAAACTTGAAGGGTTTATTGCACAGGTAAAAAAGGGATCAATAGATCCAGATGCCCTCATTTGCTTTATTGTACCTTGCATCAGCAAATGCTCTGTGCTAACGCTACAATTCTAAACGAAGCTTTGCAACAAGTTATGCATATTGTTAGTGCAACTTTGCAACCTGCTACAGTTGAACTGTGGGTATTCAGTGTGGAGTTGCCATATCATTCAGAAGTGTGTTGGCTCTCGCTGGGACAAGTTAGACAAAATTTTGTCTCTGTGAGAACAGATAGTTAAACGCTATAAAGAACAGAATTACCGATGTGAATGATTGAAAGAAGATTTCTATAGGGATGCAGCATTTCTGTGTGAGATTTTGCCTAAACAAACTAACTCAAATATTTCTTTGCAAGCTAAAACTAAGCTTATATAGGCTATATGGAACAAAAATCCAAGCATTTCAACAAAAGCCATCTTTTTTCAAAACATTTCTTCTAACAGAAATTTGGGGTGAACATTTTCTCCTGTTAGCAAAGGCTCCCACTCTTCTCCCCGCCGCCCCCCGAGGGAGAGGCTGCCCAGCTTTGCCGGCCTTTGCTAGTTTTACTGCATGTTCTGGAACACCAGCATGCAGCCAGGATGATTTGTGCTCTCACCAGCCATTCAGCCATGTACAGGATACCATGTTCCATTAGCACTCCAAGTAACATGAGAGCGAAATCAGTCCATAGAAAGCCCTCTGAGAAGCTGAAAAACTGGACGCACGCTCCAATTCGTTCCTTCTTCAGGGAAAAAGTTTGAAGTTGGAGATTTTTTCCTAGTCATTCCACACGGAGCTAGGAGCAGGGACTAAGCGAGTGCAACCATTCAAACCATTGCATTTGTTCTCAGCATTCCTCAACCGCTTGCTTTTTCCTCATCTACATTTGGATTCAGGCAAGACAGAAACTATGTCTTGGGCAGTCCCCTTTCCCCAAATTCTAAACATTAGATTTGTGTTTCAAGCTTTACCCCTCCCCAGGGAGAAGCTGGAAGCTGGGCATTTTCTTCTGCGTCTTGCTGCGTCTTCCAGAATGAGGGAATGATACGTCTGTTCCTACGGGCTTTCACCAGACGCACACCTGGGGGTGCAAGAGCCTCTCAGTTGCTGTCTGGATTCCCCCCAAAGAGAATCAGTCTCCATCAGTCTCTGTGTTATTACTGAGTCAGCGTCTCGGTGGGTAGAGGAAGGTCTGGGGCTTTCTGATTTGTTATTTTGCTTGCAAGAATTCAAATTACTAGTTGGGTTTTTCATACACAGTATGGAGCAGAGATTCAAACTTGTGCAGTCTGGCTTAATGTCCACGCCTGAAATTACTTCTCGAGCATACTGCCATCAGGAGTACAAAAGAAATACGACATCGATTTTAGGATAAGGAATCTACTATTTTTGTTATACTTTCTTGCCTCACCCCATGCAATACTGTCACTTTGGCAAAACTTGTCACAGCAGAGAAAGATTTTAAATCTATGTAGAAAAGAAAGAAAATAGATATTATCATCACAGAATAGTGAACTATGCATTATCCTCATAAGGAATTTGAGATACTATTAACGTAGATACTATTAACCAATATTTATCCCGAAGATAACAGAAGACCAAGAAAAGCCAACTCATAGTGTGTTTGCTTATTAATGGGCCCAATTTCATCATAAAGAGTGAATAAAATTTGGTTAAGGCGTTATAGTAATACTAAAATCAAAAATGAGGAATTTTATTTTGTGTGATACTAAACAAAATTTAGATTCTGATTGGGATTGTGGGCTGATTTCTTTCTTTCTTTCTTTTTTTTTGCATTTCTTTCTTTATTTTTATTGCAGTTTAATGCAAGGGTGCAAACCACTAGGTTGCAATGTTTGCATCTGTTAGGTAGCGCCACTCTTGTACTAGTGTCCTGCACCCAGGAAGTGTGCTATGTACACTTACATCGAGCCCATCAAATGGGGGGACACCAAGGTTCCCTCCTCTCCCCTCCCCTTCCCCATGCTCCTCCCCCCAACGCAAATTGTATTGAGTTTTCCCCACATGTTGGTGTGTATTAGACCGTCTACTGGCTTCATGGCCTGATTTCTTATACTAGTAAAAGAAGATTTCAGTTCAGATGTTTAAAAATGGGTATATGCAGGTGTCTAATATTTTCTAGCAAAATTATACCAATATTCTTCCACCTTATTGTGCTTGAGGAGCAGCTTCATAAAGAGGAGAATTGGTGTCATTATACTTAAGGGGATACATCTATCCTTTAAGGATGGACTCTTCTATTTGAAGTTCTGTAATGTTATCATCTTTGCTGGTTTTCTTTTATTCAAGTGGGAATTACATTTTGCCAGACTTCATTTAATAGAGAGGTTTTTTTTTTTTTTTTTGAACATAGTCTTCAGCTCTGTAGCCCTGGTCAGAGTGCAGTGCAGAGATTCTGAACCTGTGGGTCGCGGCTCCTTTGTAACAAAGAAAATGCATTCTGCATATCGGGTATTTACATTACGATTCATAACAGTAGCAAAATTCTAGTTATGAAGTAGCAATGAACATAATTTTATGGCTGGGGTCACCACAACATGAGGAACTGTTTTAATGTCCCCATCGTGGCATTAGGAAGGTTGAGAACCACTGATTTAGTGCATCATCTGTCCTCATAGCCAACTGCAGCCTCAAACTCAAGTGATCCTCCTGCCTCAGCCTCTCGAGTAGCTAAGACTACAGGTCTGTGGCACCATGTCCAGCTAAATGTTTCTATTTTTAGTAGAGCCAATTATCACTCTTGCTCAGGCTGGTCTTGAAATCCTGAGCTCAGGCAACCTTCCCTATTCAACTTCCTAGAGTATAAAGATAACAGGTGTGAGCCACCATGCCTGCCTACCAAAGACTTCTTATGAGATTTGAACAGTTCTTTTTTTTTTTTGGCTGGGGCTGGGTTTGAACCCGCCACCTTCAGCATATGGGGCCAGCACCCCACTCCTTTGAGCCACAGGTGCTACTTGAGATTTGAACAGTTTTTAAGCATCACTTTTGTCGCGTTCACATTATTCTAAAACTTTGGCGAGATCTACAATTTCAATCTTAGATACAATCAAAACCATCCCTGTGCCAAAGCTAGATAAGTGAGGATAACTGTGAGTGTTGCTGAATGGTGCAACCCGAGGCTAATTTCATTCTTTGAATCAGGAAAAAATGTTAAAGCTATTCCATTAGTAAATAAAACTCTATTAGAAAATACAACCTAGAAATTATAAACCGATGGATGACAAACACTCAGAAATGAAACTGTAAATATTTAGAAACGATGGAATCGTCATTAGGACTCAGTTCACAGAGAAGACGTTACAGGAAAACAATTGCATCATTCCTTTTGATCCTGTAACTGGGAACAGGAAGAGCTCTCGACATAGCCCATCTGGCTTCATCCAGGCAATTTACAGTGTGTCTCAAATACCCATTAGATGTTACAGAAGTAATAAATTTAAACTATGATAGTTTATATTGAGCTGAAGATACCGTAAATTAGAGGTTTCCTTATTCCACCATACAAAGAAAGAAAATAACAGTGTTTGCAATTACTATGACACAGTAAATTCTGATTCCTTACAAATGTTCTGTTTATTGAAAGGGCTGTTTCAAACTCATTTTTAACATCGATTTTTCATACGTCACTTGTGTATATATTAAAACAAAGATTGAAATAAAATTAGTCACGTCTAAAACATCTTCACAGCCACACCCTTTTGCATGATGTTTCATCCCCATCTTACGGTTTTACGGAGACCTGTGTTTTTCTACACAGAATTGTCCTAGGGCTTCAAGTGCTTTGCTGATACAGGAGTTGCCACAATACTACTGACTGTAGTCAGTATCTACTGACTGTATCTTCAGAACTTTCTGGCAGGGTTGCCACCCATTCTGTAAGTTTGGATGCTATTTTTGTGAGGTTAGCATATAGACCGGCAGAGAAACCATACACTGTGATTAGGGTCCAGCCATAACAGTTCTGAGACACTGTCCTGATTTCAGATATGTTAGGATAGGGGAAAAGGTGACGCTTGGAATCAATGGCAGTGGAAAAAGCTATCCCTGAAGAGTACAATTATTACATCCTAAACTTGGACGGGACTTTTTTTTTTAATTGAATTGTCACTGTGTACATTAATGCATTTATAGGGTACCATTTACATTAATGCATTTATAGGGTACCGTGTGCTGATTTGATATACAATGTGGAAAGTTTACACCAAACTTATTAATATAACCATCTCCTCTCTTACTTATTTGTTGAGGTAAGACAATTATACTCCACTCTTAATAGTTTTAAAATGTACCATTGCATCATGCATATTAGATGAGGTCTGGAACTTTTAATGCATTTAATGTTATACCATCGGACGGTGCCCTCCATTCTGCTCTGTTTAAAATAATCATTTATGTCTTAGGGGATGTGAATTTCAGAAGTACATACATGGGTTAAATGAAGCTGGAGTGAATAGTCAATAAAATAGCCTATTAAAAATACAATGTAATAGAAATTTACGGTGGTGGTCTATGTACTACTCTCTCTATTCACAGGAAACATTTCCACCTCTTTAGTTTACTTTAGTGACAAGATTCTCCCTTCCTCAACTTAACATGCAAGTTCAAGGCTGTATTATGGACTAGATGGGGAAAGGACTGGTGGTGGAGACCGTCTAGCACAGTTTACAGCCGATTGTCAATGAATGACAAGTTGGTAGGCACAGTCCATGCTAAAAAACAACACCCACATCTTTTTCTGACTCACAGAAACCCAGAAGCCCTTTCCAAAAATTTCATTTGAAAAGTAATATTCCAACAACTCTTGGAACTCTTTTTATATTCTAAATGTTGGTGAGAAGTTTGAGTCATCCAACTGGCTCTTCAATGCTTTGAGATTTATGTTAAGTTTGACTTCACATTTTGGTATTTGGTACCTGTGATCTTAAGATCTCAGCTGAACCTTCCACTTGAGCATCTGTTACAGGAGTCCAACCAAGACGTTACACTAAGCAGAGAGGCTATTCCTGGCTGAAGTGGGAAGATTACTCAACAGGCAATCACAAACTTCAGGTACTAAGCTTGGATCTATACAGATTCTCTATATTCGTGGCTTTCACCATTTTTTGTTTAGTCAAAATGAACACAGTTAATATTGCTTATGTGATATGTTCTTACATATAATGACAGCACTCTAGTTACAAGTCTAGTAGTTTTATACTTACCAAAAATAGCACACTGACATTTAAGTGAGGGAGAAAGATATTAGTGTAGATATAAACTCAGAAATTATTGATTCTAATGATGGGTGTGGTGGCTCCCACCTGTGATTTTAATGCTGCATGCGGCTGAGCTGGGAGGATCACTTGAGGTAAGGAGTTCAAGACTGGCCTGAGCAAGAATGAGATGCCCGTCTATAAAAAAAAAAGGAAAAATTATCCTGTTGAGAGGCAGAGGCACACACCTGTGTTCCTAGCTTCTTTGGAGACTAAGGCAGGAAGATCACTTGAGCTCAGGTGTTTGAGTTCGTAGTGAACTATGATGAAATCACTGCATTCTGGCCTGGGATACAGAGAAGACCCTCTCTCAAAAAAATTATTTACTTTAGAAAACTTAAATTAACGAATTTTCTTATTTTCTATAATTGCTAAGTTATTTGTGACATGATTCAAAATTGCTAATGACAACAATGTGTTGAAACTTTTTGTTAAGAACTCCCATGATAATTTATTCTTA
The DNA here is from genome assembly GCA_963573935.1 of Arctocebus calabarensis. NCBI lineage: Eukaryota > Metazoa > Chordata > Mammalia > Primates > Lorisidae > Arctocebus > Arctocebus calabarensis. The sequence continues at coordinate 13,103 of CAUYON010187281.1, forward strand.
GGTAAGCTTTGTTGATACCTGGCTTTTTCTTCATCTGAAAATATAATGAACTTGAAGGTGCTTTTTTGTTCTAAGAAAATGTGATTCCTATTTATAGCTGAACTCTACGGAATTCAAAAAAGTATTTAAAAAAGAAAGACAAAGGTTATACAATGTTTTTAGCATTTAAAACTCAATAATAATTATTAATTTTAAAAGAAGAAAAACATCTGCACGATAAATGTTAATTACTCTCTTCATCTATAACTTTGTCTAGTTTTAGAAAGTTTGAGCAAACTCTTGTGTATTACTGGAGGAACGAAGTAAGAGTATTTTGTAAATCGTGTTCCTCTACTTCTCCATGTTGTTTATTAAGTGCTAGTACCTCCTCGAGTTTGATGATGCAGCTCCTCTGACATGTAGAGAGTTCAGGTTAGGTACTTGTAATTTAATCTAAATAACAGATAACAGATTACTCAAAGAAAATGATCACCCAATTGAAGATCTACTATTTAATCAATTATTATTACACCATTTCATTCAGTGTTTTACATTTTTTCAGGGAACTTTGCAGCCCAATTTCCCAACCTAAATAGTCTCCTGTGTCACAGAATATCATTCTTATGCTTTCACCAGCTAATTTTAATGTTAGATGTTTATATATATATATATCAGCATGTGTGTGTGTATATTAGCGTATATATATGTATGTGTGTGTATAAATATATCAGCATGTATATATATGTATATGTGTGTGTGTGTATATATATATATATCAGTGATTCTCAACCTGTGAGTGGTGACCCCTTTTTGAACAATGAAAATACATTGTGGCATTAGGAAGGTTGAGAACCACTGATCACACACACACACACACACACACACACACACATATATGCTTTTTTTCCCCCCTATTCAATCGGATAGTTCTCAAGGTTTGATGCAACCTTGGAATAACCTGGGAAGTCTTTGGAAAAAACACCATGTTCTTAGCGATTCTGGTTCTTTTGCTATAGGATTGGGCCTAGGAATCAGGAATTTTTGAAAAGTTCTCTCTTTCTTTCTTTCTCTCTCTCTCTCTATAAATAACATTTACCTCTTTGTCATGAAACCAGCCTGTGTGTTTCATGAATTCTCAGCCTGTGATCATATTGTGAATGTACAGAGTATTTCTTCATAGGACGTGTCTAAGGGAAAACATACAATATTTTAAAATATGCAAATTTAGGTCTAAAAAGTATGTAAAAAACTAGATATTTATAGGTACCATAGTTTGAATGTGATATTGGGACAGGTCCAGAATGCTCTATTACTCCCCTGAACAGAAGGTCATTTTGCTATGTTAGCTATCACCTTATTTGCCTGGAGGTCAATGTGTGTTTACCTCTGATTGAATTCTTAAAAAAAAAATTAAAGATTCTTCTGTAATATATTAATACATTCTGTGTGTATGTTTCTGACATTAATTAATACATTCTGAGATAAATGTTAATTCACTTAAAAAATGTTAATTCCTATCATTGGTCTTTGCATAATGATTTGTATCCTGCTCTTTAGAAATAGCCAAGAATATCATGTCCACCTATAAATCGAATTCCAGCCATGATCTAATTTGGGCATAAGACGTGAATGATAAAACTCAGCAGGAAATGCTTTATTTGTTATCATTACTTTCCTTCTAACTTGCATTACTGTTGCAAGTAACAGTTTGTTCTGTAGTCTCATTTTGCTATTATTATTATGTTATTATTTACTGATAGTGACTTCTTACAGAAGTGGAATTAATCACTTTTTGTCACTTATTCTTTGACAGTGAAGTTTTAAATACGAGATGGTTTTAATTTCAACAAGACTTAATTGAATGCCCATCATGAGTAAAGCATGAACCTGTCTCTATGAGTATTATAAAGGTAACACGAAAAATACCTCCTCTGAGTGATTCTAATGCATTTTTTTTCAGAGTACATCTGTGAAAGCCCCATCACTTAAGAATCTAAGCTAATAAACCTGTATTTCTGTGATCTAGGAGAATAAAATCATCTCAGGGCATACAATAATCACCAGAGGATGGGAAGCAAAGGGTTACTCAGTGGTGCTTACAGTTCTTTGTGACTTGGTCATGTTTTTATTATAGGATGATATTTTGGGGTTTTGGAATATTTATTATTTCTGGTGATGAAATATTCATTTCTGTTTCAAGCACTGAGTTTTTATTAAAAATTTCTTTGGACTTTTGTTCCCTGTAACATTTCCTGCAAATCGTCTACAAGTCTTTAGAGAGCGGCCCACTTGGGTTGGTTGTTATTTTCTGTATCCCCTTTCCTCCTGTTTTGGTCGGGAGGGCTGTAGCTGCTGTATTTATTCAGTTGTTCACTCACTCTTTGGTTCTTCCATCCATCCATTATTTAAGGCATAATCGGAAGCAATAATGCTTAGAGTTGGGATCAAATCGCAGATCGATGCCCTCTTTGGCAGCATATTGACATTGCCCTAATTAACAAACATCCTCCTGGTGGTGCTGAGTGAAGTCGTCTTACTCAATGGTCCCATGGCCACAAAGTAGATTATGTCTACAGATAAATTCATCCTAGTTGATTTCTTCCATTGTTTGTCTAATTATGCCTTTGGTATTTATGTGTCCACTATAATCTTATGCCAGTAATGTTATTCTTCAAAAACATTGGAATTTCTTTTAAGATAGCTTGAAGTTGAACTTTTTAATTTTCTCTGGATCTATTTTCCATGTTGTCCCTAATGGGGTATTTTCCCTTTGACATAATTGAGATTTCCAATATGCACGGCTTTGCCTCCAAATTCAGGGGGTGAGTGTTTTGGTCTTTCTCTGTCAGGTGAAGAAGATGCGTACAAGGTTTTTTATAGAAAAAAAAAATCTCTGGAGAATCCACAGCCCTGTTAGTAGAAAGTTTGTGTTCTGGAAAGGTTAGTGATTTGTAGTGGCTGAGATTATTTTGAGCCCTGCTTTTCTTTATCATCAGATGCATTTGAATACATTATTGTTCATCTCTTAGTTAACCTAATGAATTATTCCACATCTAACTTGCATGCTTAACTAAGTAGTGTCATAAGGGTGAAAGAAGAAAAGTTGTTTTTGTTTGTTTGTTTGTTTTTGGTGAAGAAAAATGTGCAGGCTAAACTACAAAAAGTAAAGTAAATTATTCTATTTCCTTTGGCTTTTCCATTGATTTCTGTGAAAAGACAGCATCGAATGCTGAGTGCTGGCTCAATTCATCTCCTAGAAAAACAACAGGGTCTCCTGTTTGAATTACACGTAACATTGATGTCCGGAATGCAGCCCGGAGTATTTTAGGGCTATAGGAGCTTGACTTTTTAAATGGTGGCTTGAACTGTGTATAGAAAGGTCCTTGACTTGAATGATTTATTCATCATTTCCTCATTGGAGTGTTTCTCCGTCTGGTACGAGGAAGCGGGTGTCCATTCAGGCTTGTAGGGACGGAGAGCGTGATAAACACTGTCACCCTGTCCTTGATGCTACCTGGAAACCATTCAGCGGGAAGACTGGGAAGTGGATGAGGCAGATGACATCTCCTCTCCCAGGACGTTTAGGTCACATTTCAAACTGCCAGAAGTGGTTCAGTGTGTATTCTCCACAGCCTGGCAAATTAGGCTAATTTAATATGATAAGATATAATCTTGATGAAAACTTTTATTTTTAGCGTGGCAGCTCATACAGGCGGCTCACAGAGCCGCTGTCTCTGTGTGTGAGAGTGACTGTCTCCTCCCTGTACTGTCACCACCGGGTGGCACCGCCTTGGCAACGTCACAGGATCAAACTGCGTGTTCAGTTAGAGCAGAACCAGCCCTGTCTCTTCTTCCTCTCTGGATATGAGAGAAAATCAATCTCCGTAGGTTTGGTTATGTTTGCGTTTTCCGTCGTAGTCAGATAGTTATAAAAATTAGAATACACTCCTTTGGGGCAGGTAAATGTTTATTTCATTTTTTATCAACAGAGCCTTGCCAGTCCCTGGGTCCCAGGAGACACGCAATACATCTTTCTTAATGGATGACAGAGGAAGAAAAGGAAACTGAACTGTCACTTTTGGATCGTTTTTGAAATTTTGAAAAGCACAGGGAGCTACGTGGTGATCACAGCCCCGAAATGGAGGCAGGTGATTCCTGGGAGGACTTCTGCAAAGCCTCACTTCTGCGGAAGAGCATTACGCCTTGTTCCTTCCCTTGAAAGCCGCGAATGCCTCTCGCTGGCTGGTGGAAATCAACCCAGGTGTTCTGGGGGACGTAGCTGCCGGGCTTTTAGCCCCTGTGAAGTATGTGAGAGACGCTCGCTGAGTTGCCAGGTGGCAATTCCAGCACATCATTCCAGGCACAACTCATAAAATCTACCTGGAAATGATGGTCACAATACTATGTGTAAAAAGCCCAATTCCGTCCAATTGGTCCAGACCTTAGACTTTATCCAAGGATCCAACATATACAAACATCCAGGTGACCTTGATCTGATGTTTCACCATAATGTTTGGGATGACACCAGTACATAGACAGGCAATTTCCACCTGTGTCATTTTGGGATTCTTCCTAAGGGTTTCTTCACTGAATCATCAAGTTTTTTTTTTTTTGGAGACAGGGCCTCAAGCTGTCACCCTGGATAGAGTGCCATGGCATCACAGCTCACAGCAACCTCCAATTCCTGGACTCAAGCGAGTCTCCTGCCTCTGCCTCCCAAGTAGCTGGGACTACAGGCGCCCGCCACAACGCCCGGCCATTTTTTGGTTGCAGCCGTCATTGTTGTTTGGCGGGCCCAGGCTGGATTCAAACCCGCCAGCTCAGGTGTAGTGGCTGGCGCCTTAGCTCGTTGAGCCACAGGCGCCGAGCCTCATAGGTGACTTTTCTTGCAGGCTTTTCCCTAAGGCAGTGATATTTCAGGGAAGTGAAGATGGAATCAGATTTCAGAGATATCATTCATTCACTTGGAAAAATGTATTTATTGTCTATCAGAAAGATGTATTCATGTCTGCCATGCACTTAGTTCTGGGCTAGGCCCACGAGTCATGGATGACTCTTACCCAGTTTCCGTCCTCACACAGCTCACATGAGTGCTAGGATTATAGGCATGAGCCACTGCACCCGGCCTCCTTTTCTATTTAAACTGTGACAATTTTAAGAGAGCAAGCAGTTTCTGCTTCCGTCAGTGGCTTACCATCCCTTGGTAGTCATGGTCTTCCTTTTGAACTGTTAAACTATAGCCCTAGCTAGTCTGGTATTGCTAATAGACCTTGACATCATTTACTGATTATTGTTTAGCTAAGTATTTTGTGTGGATGGTTCACTTCATTTATTACTGACTCTGCATTGGCGGGGTAATCACATGTTGCCCTCTCTGCCAGGAATGCTGCTCTTCTTCCCTACCTCCAGCGTTAGCCTCCTTATACTTGGTCCGGGTAACAGTGGTCCCGGTGCCCACTTGCACCCCCTTCAGCCCCCAAGACTGGACAGATTTCCTCATTGACATTCATAGCACTTGATTCTTCTAATGGGACATGTCCATTTTGGTGTGAAGACTGGGGACTGGGCTAGACTGGATCTTTTTTTTTTTTGAGACAGAGCCTCAAGCTGTCACCCTGGATAGAGTGCTGTGGCATCACAGCTCACAGCAACCTCCAATTCCTGGGTTGAGTGAGTGAGTCTCCTGCCTCCGCCTCCCAAGTAGCTGGGATTACAGGCGCCCACCACAACACCCGGCTATTTTTTGGTTGCAGCCATCATTGTTGTTTGGCGGGCCCAGGCTGGATTTGAACCTGTCAGCTCAGGTGTATATGGCTGGCGCCTTAGCTGCTTGAGCCACAGGCTCTGAGCCTAGACTGGATCTTAATCTCAGAGCCTGCAAAGGGCCTAGAACATAGTGGGTACCCAACTATGCTTGTTAAATGAATGAATGAATAAGTGAATTCTGAGTTTGGAAGGAAACTTACTATCTTGTCCAGGGTACTAGAAATGATCGCTTTTGTCAACCAGAGAAGTATGAAGATGGCCTTTCCTGAAGCTGGCAATTCTGGCTTCTCAGAGGTCTGTGTGAATTGGCCCAGTTTCCTGTAAACCAAAGTATTTCCATTACCTAGACAGAGACAATCCCACTCCTATGCCCATGCCCTTGCATACAATTAGAGAGGGATATGATGTGATGGGGTGGGTATAGGATTTGGAGCTGGCCACTGGCTGAGTGACCTCAGTTTTCTCAATTGTAAAATGAAGATAATAAGACCAACTATCTGTCAGATTAAGTTAGAAGGTGTATGTAAGTGACCTGGTATATGATTATCAGCCCAAATTAGTATCCACTACTGCACGTTATATCCATAACACGTGTATCTTATTTCTAAAACTTTAACTCTCCATATTCTGTCTTTGAATAACTTAAAAGCAGTTTTAATTTTATTTATTTAGAGACAGAGTCTCAGTCTGTTTCTGTGGCATCATCATAGCTCACAGCAACCTCAAATTCTTAGGCTCCAGTGATCTTCTTGCCTCAGCCTCCCGAGTAGCTGGGATAGACTACGGGTGCCTGCCACAATGTCTGGTTAAGTTTCTGGTTTTTTATTTTTCTATATTTAGTAGAGATGAGGTCTCACTGTTGCTCTCAACTGGTCTCAAACACCTGAGCTCAAGTGATCCACCAGCTTAGTTACCCAGAGTACTAGGATTACAGGTGCGAGCCACTGCCCCTGGCCAGCAGTTTTAATTGTACAATAGGCTAGAGATCAGGAAGGAGGGCTGAGAGTTTTCTTTCTGTTTTGCAGAGAGGTGAAATTTTCTCTTGACAGTGTCAGGGATAGGTGTTCAGAAGTCCAGCTGCACTTGACTGTCCTTTCCTCAGTGCCAAGGTGTTTTTGTCCCACTGTTAATATACTTGGATATTTCATTCATTCTTTTTAGTTTTTATTTTTTGGAGATAGTCTCAAGTTGTTGCCCTGGGTAGAGTGCCGTGGCCTCATAGCTCACAGCAGCCTCCAACTCAGGTTC
>CAUYON010187286.1:0-10814 GCA_963573935.1 Arctocebus calabarensis
ATTATTAATATTGATGTACCCAACCAGAATGTGCCTCAATTTATTTAAAAACAAAACAAACAAACAAAAAACCTAATAGACATGAGTAACTGGATTTCTTCCAGCTCCATAGTAGTTGAAGTTTTTAAAACTCCTTTAGCAGCACTGGATAGATCCTCCAAAAAGAAGCTAAGTAAATAAATCTTAGATTTAAACTTACCCATTCAACATCTGAATTTAACAGACATCTACAGAACATTTCATCCTAATAAAATTGAATACACAGTCTTCTCATCAGCCCAGGGAACATACTCCAAAAATCGATCACATCTTACATCACAAGTCTCACCTCATCAAATATAAATGAATAGAAATTATTTCTTGCATCTTCTCCAACCATCATGGAATAAAAGTTGAATTCAATAACAACAGGAATATGAATACTCATACAAAAACCAGGGAAGTAAATAACCTTATGCTGAAGGATAGATAAGACATAGATGGGATTAAGAAGGAAATTATCAAATTTTTGGAACAAAATGACAATGAAGACACAAATTATCAGAACGTCTATGATACTGCAAAGGCAGTCTTAAGAGGTAAATATATAGCACTGCAAGCCTTCCTCAAGAAAACGGAAAGAGAGGAAGTTAACAAGTTAAAGAGATACCTCAAGCAACTGGAAAAGAAAGAAAATTCCAACCCCATACCCAGCAAAAGAAAAGAAATAAATAAAATCAGGGCAGGATTAAATGAAATTGAAAACAAAAGAATTATACAACAGATCAATAAATCAAAAAGTTGTTTTTTTGAAAAGGTCAACAAAATAGATAAACCTTTGTTTAACCTAACCAGGAAAAAAAAAGAGTAAAATCTCTAATTTCATCAATCAGAAATGGCAAAGATGAAATAACAACAGACCCCTCAGAAATTCAAAAAATTCTTAACAAATATTGCAGGAAACTTTACTCTCAAAAATATGAAAATCTGAAGAAAATTGAACAATACTTTGAAGCACGCCAACTACCAAGGCTTAGACAGAAGGTAGTGGAAATGTTGAACAGGCCTATATCAAGTTCTGAAACAGCATCAACTATATAAAATCTCCCTAAAAAGAAAAGCCCAGAATAAGATGGCTTCACATCACAATTCTACCAAATCTTTAAAGAAGATCTAGTAACTATATTACTAAACCTCTTCCAAATTATAGAAAAAGAAGTTATACTACCCAACACATTCTATGAAGCAAATATCACCTTCATCCCTAAACCAGGGAGAGACCGAACAAGAAAAGAAAATTATAGACAAATATCACCAATGAATATTGATGCAAAAATATTTAACAAGATACTAACAAACAGAATCTAACAACACATAAAAGTAAATATACACCATGACCATGTAGGCTTTATACCAGGGTCTCAAGGCTGGTTCAATATGCGTACATCTATAATTGTTAATACATCACATAAACAAATTAAAAAATAAAGACCATGTGACTCTCTCAATTGATGCAGAAAAAGCTTTTGACAATATCTAGAATCCCTTCATGATCAGAACACTTAAAATAAATGGTATAGAATGGGCATTTCCTAAACTGATAGAGACCATCTACAGCAAACCCACAGCCAATATTGTATTGAATGGAGTTACATTGAAACCATTTCCACTTAGATCAGGAACCAAGCAAGGTTACCCATTGTCTCCTCTGCTCTTCAACATCTTAATGGAAGATTTAACCTTTGCAATTAGGGAAGAAATGGCAATCAGGGGTATCCACATTGGGTCAGAAGAGATCAAACGTTCACTCTTCACAGATGATATATTGTATATTTGGAAAACACCAGGGATTATACTATAAAATTTTTAGAAGTGATCAAGGAATACAGCAGCGTCTCAGGCTACAAAATCAACACCAATAAATCTGTAGCCTTTATATATACCAACAATAGCCAAGGAAAAACTACAGTCAAGGACTCTATTCCTTTCACAGTAGTGCCAAAGAAGATGAAATATTTGGGAGTTTACCTAACAAAAAATGTGAAAGATCTCTACAAAGAGAACTATGAAACTTTAAGAAAAGAAATAGCTGAAAATGTTAACAAATGGAAAAACATACCATGCTCATGGCTGGGAAGAATCAATATTGTTAAAATGTGTATACTACCCATAACAATATATAATTTTAATGCAATTCCTATTAAAGCTCCATTGTCATATTTTAAAGATCTGGAAAAAATAATTCTTTGTTTTATTTGGAATCACAAAAAACCTTGAAAAGCCAAGATATTAGTCAGCAATAAAAACAAAGCAGGAAAAATCATGCTACCAGACCTGAGATTCTACTATAAATCGGTAGTGATCAAAACAACATGGTAGAGGCATGAAATCAGAGAGGTAAATGTTTGGAACAGAATAGAGAACCAAGAGATGAATCCAAATACTTACCATTACTTGATCTTTGACAAACCAATTAAAAACATTCAGTGGGGAAAAGACTCCCTATTTAACAAGTTGTGCTGGGTGAACTGGCTAGAGACCTGTAGAAGACTGAAACTGGACTCACACCTCTCACCATTAACTATGGTAGACTCTCATTGCATTAAAGATTTGAACTTAAGAAATGAAACTATCAAAATATTAGAAGAAAGTGCAGGGGAAACTCTTGAATGAATCAGCTTGGGTGAATATTTTATGAGGAGGACTCCCCAGGCAATTGAAGCACTACTGGGACCTGATCAAACTGAAAAGCTTCTGTACAGCCAAGAACATAGTAAGTATAGCAAGCAGACCACCTTCAGAATGGGAGAAAATTTTTGCAGGTTATGCCTCTGACAAGGATTTAAGAAACAGAATACACAGAGAACACAAATATATTAGCAAGTAAAGAACAAGTGATTCCATCTCAGGGTGGGAAAAGGACTTGAAGATAAACTTCTCTAAAGAAGACAGGCCCATGGCCTACAGACACATGTAAAAATGCTCACCATCCTTAATCATCAGAGAAATGCAAATCAAAACTACTTTGAGATTATCACCTAACTCCAGTAAGATTAGCCCACGTGACAAAATCCCAAAACCAGAGATGTTGGCGTGGATGTGAAGAAAAGGGAAGACTTCCACATTGCTGGTGGGAATGAAGACTAATAGGTTCCTTTTGGAAAGATGTTTGGAGAATACTCAGAGATCTAAAAACAGACCTGCCATTTGATCCTATAATTCCTTTACATGGTATATACCCAGAAGACCAAAAATCACATTATAACAAAGACATCTGTATCAGAATGTTTAATGCAGCCCAACTCATCATTCCTAAGTCATGGAAGAAGCCCAAGTACCCATCGACTCAGGAACGGATTAGCAAATTGTGGTACATGTATACCATGAAATACTATGCAGCCTTAAAGAAAGATGGAGACTTTACTGATTTTATGTTCACATGGATGGAACTGGAACATATTCTTAGCAAAATATCTCAAGAATGGGAGAAAAAGTATCCAATGTACTCAGCCCTAATATGAAGCTAATTTATAGCTTTCATATGAAAGCTATAACCCAACTATAGCACAAGAACATGGGGAAAGGGGCAAGGGAGGGAAGGGGAGGGAGGAGGTTGGGGTAGAGGGAAGGTAAATGGTGGGATCACACTTGTGGTGCATCTTAGAAGGGTACAGACAAAACTTACTAAATGCAAAATACAAATGTCTTCATACAGTAACAAAGAAAATGCCCTAAGGCTATTTTAAACAGTTTGATGAAAATATTTCAGATTGTATATGAAACAACACAATGTACCCCTTGATTTCACTAATGTATGCAGCTATGATATAATAATTAAAAAATCATAAAACTATAAAAATACTAGAAGAAAGTGCAGGGAAAACTCTTGAAGGAATTGGCCTGGGTGAATTTTTTATGAGAAGGATTCCCCAGGCAATTAAAGCAGTATCAAAAATACACTACTGGGACCTGATCAAAGTAAAAATCTTCTGCACTTCTAAGAGCACAGTGAGTGTAGCACACAGACATCCCACAGAATGGGAGAAAATATTTGCAGGTTATGCCTCTGACAAAAGTTTAATAAAAAGAATACACAAAGAACTCAAATGTATTAGCAACAAAAGGACAAGTGATCCCATCTCAGGGTGGGCAAAGGACTTGAACATAAACTTCTCAAAAGAAGACAAGTGCACATCCTACAGACACATGAAAAATGCTCATCATCCTTAATCATCAGAGGAATGCAAATAAAAACTACTTTGAGATCTCATCTAACTCCAGTAAGATTAGCCCACATAACAAAATCCCAAAACAAAGATGCTGGCATGGATGTGGAGAAAAGGGAACACTTCTACATTGCTGTTGGGAATGCAAACTAATACATTCATTTTGGAAGGATATTTAGAGAATACTTAGAGATCTAAAAATAGACCTGCAATTTGATCCTATAATTTCTTTACTAGATATATATCCAGAAGACCAAAAATCACATCATAATAAAGATATCTGTACCTGAATGTTTATTGCAGCCCAATACATAATTGCTAATTTGTGGAAGAAGCCCGAGTGCCCATCAACCCATGAATGGATTAATAAATTGTGATACATGTATACCATGGAATATTATGCAGCCTTAAAGAAAGATGGAGCATTTACCTCTTTCATGTTTACATGGATGGAGCTGGATCATATTCTTCTTAGCAAAGTATCTCAAGAATGGAAGAAAAAGTATCAAATGTACTCAGCCCTAATATGAAGCAAATGTATATTTTTCATATGAAGACTAAAACCCACTTATAGCACAAGAATATGTGCAAAAGGACAAGGGAGGGGAGTGTGGAGGATGGGTGGAGGTAGGATGATTGGTGGGATGATATCTACGGTGCATCTTAGAAGGGTACAGGTGAAACTTGCTAAACGCAGAAAACTAATGTCTACAAATAGTGATTAAGAAAATGCCATGAAGGCTGTGTTAAACAGTTTGATGAAAATATTTCAGATTGTGTACGAAGTCAGCACACTGTGCCCCATGTTTGCACGAATGTACACAATTATGATTTAAAAAAATTAAGCCTTTTCACTTTCTCTGGAGGAGATTGTGTGGCTTTTCTTATTGATTCTCTTAAGGTTGTGTGTTCTATTAGTTGATTTTCCTGAACCGAAATAGAATGGTAATCCTGGTAATAAATCCCATTTGAGATACATGTATAAAATATATTGTATGTTACCAGACTTTTCCTGTACCTATGCAGTATATCTCTTATATATTTCATACTAAATTACTCTCGTTGCCCCCCCAAAATACCTTGGTACCATCACGGCGACATTCAGTATGAAATCTTTCTTCCTTCATTGGAGCTGGAGGAAATTCAAGCTGCTAAACTCAAGTGATCCTCCTGACATTATCCTTCTCAGCAGCTGAGATTACATGAAGATGGGGAAGTTTTGCACTTATGTTTAGGACATGTGGGATCTTACTAAGTTGCACATTCTGGTCTGAAACTCCTTAGCTTCTACTAATCTTTCTGACTCGGCCTTGGAAATTGCTGTGATTATAGGTGTTAGCTATAGTGCTTACCCATGTTTATGTTTTGATGTATATTTTTCTATATTTTCCTCATAAATAACAACCCCAGATTAAAAAAAATAACAACTTCATTCAGATTTAATTCACACACACCACAATTCACCCATTTCAAGTATAGAGATCAAGACTACACATTCAGTGATCACTTGTAGAGTTTGTTCATTTGTTACTAGAGAAGTTTCCCTTAAGGTGCAGAGGAGAGTGAAAGAGAAAGAAAGGAATAAAATAAAGGAAAAAAATTGAGATTTTATTTCCAGGAATGCTGCTGTTTTCCTCGATCACTTTTAGGAGTTTTGTATTTGAATCCCCAAGGACTCTATTCCCTTTACAATAGTGCCAAAGAAGATGAAATATCTGGGAATGTATCTTTAAAAAGTATGTGAATGAACTCTATAGTGAGAACTATAAAACTCTGATAAAAGATATAGCTGAAAATGTTAACAAATGAAAAAAATATACCATGTTCATGGCTAGGAAGACATCAACATTGTTAAAATGTCTATACTTTCCAAAGCAATCTAGATTTATTCATTTTCTTTATTAAGTCATATACACATAGATCATGAATAGATTTATGCATATGTGGAGTACAATGTTTTGATTATTTATATAATCTGATGTGCTTACATCAAACCTATCAACATAGCTTTCATCTCATTTACTTGATTATTGTGTTAAGACATTTATGTTCTACACTTGAAAGATTTGACTTGTACCCTTGCAATATGCTCCATACTTGTGGTACCACTGGTTAACCTCCTTCTATCAAACCTTGCTTCATAGGTGAGTTCAAATAGTTGATTTACCCATATTGAGATAAACTAGCAACACTGGTAGTAAATACAATTTGTGAAACATGTATAAAATATTTTGTATGCTACCAGAATTTTCCTGCATCTATACAGTATATCTTTTATGGATTTGACCCAGCATTTTCCCCTTTGCCACAGAAATACACAATGGTTCGACAGTGTCTGTTGCTCAGTGGGTAGGGTGCTGCACCCATATACTGAGGGTGGCAGGTTCAAGTCCATCCCTGGCCAAACTGCAACAAATGTGTAGGTGGGCATTGTTGCGGGCAACTGTAGTCTCCACTTTTTGGGTGGCTGAGGCAAGAGAATCTCCTAAACTCAGGAGTTGGAGGTGTCTGTGAGCTGTGGGATGCCATGGAACTGTACTGAGGGCAGAAAAGTGAGACTCAGTCTCTATGAAAAGAAATGATAGTAATATTGGTACCATCAAAGCTCAAGGCAATGCAAGCTGCTAACAACAAGTGATCCTCCATAGTTTATGCTTCACAACACCTGCATGTACAGGCCAATGCCACAACTCCTGGGAAGCATTGCACTTATCTCTTGGACAAGTCAGGTCTTACTATTTTGCTTAGACTGGCCTGAAACCCCGTATCTTCCAGTGATCTTTCTACCTCAACCTCTGAAATTTCTGGAATTATGGTTGTGAGCTATGTTCCTCATCCATGCTTAGGTATGGGGGAGGTTTTTCTGGATAATCCTCATAGATAAAAGCCCACAAATTAAAAAAATAAAAACACTATGTAGATATAATTCACACACTCCACAATTCACTCATTTCAAGTATAGAGTTCAAGACTACACATTCAGGGAACACTTGTATAATTTGCTTGTTTGTTACAAGAGATTTTCTCTTAAGGTGTAGAGGATGGAGATAGAGGAATGCAGGAAAGAAAATAATGCAGAGACCAAGACAATAAGAGAGAGAGAATTTAGGAAGGAAGGATAGAGTGACAGAGAAGTGAATGGAGGGAGGGGTGGAGGGAAACAAGGAAAGAGAAAATGACCAACCTTGGTGGCTCACACCTATAATCCAAGCCCTCTAGCAGGCTGAGGTAATTGGAGTTCTTGAATGAGGCAGTTCTGAGAATGGACTGAGGAAGAGTCAGATACTGTCTCTACTAAAAAGTGAAAAATCTTCAAGGCATTGTGACAGGCACCTGTAGTCCTAGACATATGGCAGTCTCAGGCAGGAGGATTGTCTGAATCCTGGAGTTTGAGATTGCTATGATCTACTCTGAGACCATGAAAAACTACTCTGGGCCCCATACACAAAACATATCTAAAAAAATACCCATATATACACACATGCACAGACAAAGCAATAAACCAACCAACAAAAATGTTCATCATATAAAAAGACCAGAATTACCTTGATGTTTCAACCAAAGTAGACATGCATAAAACCTGTTAAACAATGACAAAACTGAGACTGTAGCCAGTCATACTAAATTTTTAAGTTTCTCTCAAATGGATGTCTTGTAGTAAGTGTCAAACAGGTCCTTGAAATAGTGCTCCACGGGCATTGCCTGTGGCTCACTGTGTAGGGCGTGGGCCCCATATATCAAAGGTGGTGAGTTCAAATCCTTCTCCAGACAAACTGCAAGAAAAAATAGCAGGGTATTATGGTGGGCTCCTGTAGTCCCAGCTTCTCAGACGGCTGGTGCAAAAGAATTGCCTAAGCTCAGGAGTAGGAGCTTGGGGTGAACTGTGATGCCATGCCACACTATGGAGTATCACAAAATGAAATGGTGTCTCAAAAAATAAAATTAATGGCATCCTACTTCACCGTCTCCCTAAAGTTATGGCAGCTGTGATGTGGCTTGAGTCACACTGCTGTACAAAATCTCAACTGTTCTGTCACCCTAGTGCTGGGAAACTCAACCGTTGATAAAATCAATAAGGCACAAATGGGAGATCACTTCTCTGTCTGTGGATGGAGGAAGAAGAAGTGTCCTGATTCAAACTCTTGAGGGATACCAGATGAAGTGAGCAGAAAATGCCCCTTAGTATCTTGGACCAGAAACCTGGATCCCAGAACATTACAGGATGAAGTCACTACATGATCATCGTGGATGACATCACAATGGGTGTTGCCCTGTGTTACCATGTTTATGCTTAACCTTATTCCTGCTAAGTATGTGTAATGGCTAGGCAGGTTTGTCATTAGGTTCAAAGTGGTAGAAATAGTGGGGTTCTGTTCTCTGCACTCAATTACTGCTTCCAAATTTTGTTTGTATATCCAGCGAAGGATTCAACAACCTTTCCTTCCCTTTCATGTCATGGATTTCTAAGCAAGTGGAAGAGTATGGTTTATACTGCATGCTGCCTTGGGATGTGATACACCAAGAACCCAAGCCCAAATTTCAAACAGTGATATCACAGTCCTCACAGGTACGTCACACAATTCTCAGTTCTACTTTTCCTGAGATTTTATTTCTTTCTCAAGAATAGGCTTGTTTTGGAAGGTAGCTGTCTTACTGAAGGTCCACTTTCGAAATCTTTTTAGTCAATGTGTCCAGTGGTGTATTCCATACCTGCAGTTATTTGTTTTTACCATGGGAAATATCAGCATGTCTGGAAAATTCCAACATTCCTGACCTCTGGTCCATGGGTTTACAAACTTTTTGTTTCCTGGGCACATAGGAAGCAGAAGAGTTATTTAGGGCCACATGTTCAATACACAATCACTAATGAAACCCTATAAGCAAGAAAGAGAAGTGGGCATAACTGTGGTAATATATTACAACATGGATATGTAGAATAGTCCTGATATAATCACTATGTGTCACTGGGCCTGAGGATTGGACACCCCTCAAATCCCCGATAATGTAATTTCTTAAGTAGAGCTCAATGACTTTTGCCACACATGACTACCATATCTGGTTGATATAGGAGGTCAAGGTGGGCTGATACCCTGAGCTCAGGTATTGGAGACAAGGCTAATAAACAGTAAGATGCCCTCAGCCCTGATCACACCCCTGGTTTGTACTAAAATAGAAAAGGTTGTCAAGAGTTGTGATCTATGCCTTTAATTCCAGCTATTCCAGAGGCTGAGACAGGAGAATCCTTTCATCCCAAAGTTGTATGTTGCTTTGTGATAGGCTGATGCCATGACACTATAGCATGGACAAGAAAGTGAGAGTATATCTCATGAAAAAATAATAAAAGAAAGAAAAAGACAATAAAGAAAGAAAGAAAGAGAGAGAGAGAGAGAGAGAGAGAGAGAGAGAGAGAGAGAGAGAGAGAGAAAGAAAGAAAGAAAGAAAGAAAGAAAGAAACAGAAAGAAAGAAAGAGAAAGAAAGAAAGGGGGGGAGGAGCCAAGATGGCGATCTGTAGCCAGCTTTCTGCAGAGGTTCCTGTTCAGAAGGAGAGTTAAAGGACAGAAACTCAGCAAGAAAGCTGATGGTTTGGATCTGAGCCAAAAGAAAGGGTCGAAGAGCACACATCAACCCTGCCAGGGCGACCTGAGACCCTGAGGACACAAACAAAAAGGTACAGAGCACATCACCAAGCGGACGGGAGTCCCCTCCCCCATGAGAGAGGTTCGCAGTATACTTCATACCTCCATACAAACAAGTGAGCAGAGTTCGGATGTCCTCCCACTCTACCCCATGGGAGAGACCATCTAAAAACCAGACCTCCTTCCCCTAATAGGGTGCCGTGGTGCTCTCCAGCCAGGTATAAAACTGTATATACTCTTGACCTGCAAGTTGGTGTTCCTGGTGTTCCCCTCCACTCTCACCCCAAGGTCTGGAGGCCTGTTCCCCATAGAGTCCAGATTCTAGGAGATTTTCTCAAGGGGTGTGGATGAGCGCAAACTTGCTGAACTGTGCTGGTTTTCTGGCTCATGGTGGTGAAAGGGGAGAGAGCCATGAGGAGACCTGGCTGGTTGGAAGGTCTCCTGAGGCACGAAACAGCAACCAGCTCCGGGAACAATAGCTGGAGAGCTGCACCCCTGGGGATGTTTAGAGGAGACACTCCCAGTCTTCTGGGCGGCCAGGGAAAGCGGTGGTTTCTCCGATGCCAGTGCTGGCAGAGCGGACTGGACCGGCAAACAAGGCACGTGAAGGATTTGCCTGAGGCGGTACCAGCTGGGACACAAAGCAGGGATTATAATATGCAGAGGGGCTGCTTTGCTTAACCTGGCACTCAGGGGATGAAAGCTGAGACAAAGGGCTGTGTTGCGTGACTGGAGATGCGAGGGGCTATAGCTTTACCTCAGGTGTAGATCCACAATGCAATGTTAAGAAGGGCAAGAAGCAGGCTACAAACTCTTTTGTGGCAAATAGCCGCTTAACTTTATTTCTCACTACCTTATATACTTTTGCAGTCATGTGCACACTTAAATCTGTGATTTACAATATTCATTATTTGACTTTAAACTTAAGTGGCAGATATCCTGTCCCAGAAAACAGCACAATACTCTTCTACT
>CAUYON010187287.1:0-15621 GCA_963573935.1 Arctocebus calabarensis
CCACTCACCACGCTCTCCCCTTCCCCGCTTCCCCCGCCGCCCCCCGCCCCATCGACCTCCCACCCCCCCCCCCCACAACCCCCACCCCCCCCACCCCCCCACCCACCCCCCCCCCCCACCCCCCCCCACCCCCCCCCCCGCTCCTGTCAGAGAAATGTAAGCACAGTCCTAAAGGACGTCAGTGTGGGTGGCTCAGCAAAGAGGAACTTGGCGGCTGAGTGGGCCAGTGGCCGTTAGCAGGGGGGAAGCACTGAGAGGTGTCACAACCAGGCCACTGCACCAAGCCGGATGGACTCTGGAGGTTGGGTAAACCGTGCGGCTACCCTCTCCCCACCCCCAGGCCCCAGGCTGGGTCTGGTATAGTCACCTTGCTTGAGGCTTAGGGTCTGCTTCAGCTCAACCTTGGGGTTGAGTCCCAAGGTTTTAGAGCTTTCCTCCAACCCCAGTGCCTACAGAATGAGACCCATTCTTTGGCTGGCTCTCAGGGCTTCCTCAGTTGGGCCCAGATTGTCTTCGCTGCCCTTATTCCCCCTTCCCACCAGCTACATCAAACTTCACTGACTTCACTGAGGGCTTGAAGAGCTGTGGCCTTCCAGCTCCTCCCTGTCCCTCTCCAAGAGTCCTTTAGAGGCCTAGGAGCCCAGAGCCCATCTTCCAAATGCTGCCCACTTCCCACAACTTCTCAACCTGCTCACATTTTGTTTATAATAGTGATCATAATTGACATATCCAATACTTCTTTGGCACTAGGCACTAAGACATAATATTTCCAACCTTCTCATAAAGAGCAGTGACCAGAACTGGATGTGACCAAGAGCACTAGACCCCCCACCCCCCAAGAGCCTGGAGCCACTAAACGAATGAGTAGATCTTTCTGGAAGGAGCCATGAGAATTTAGGAGGAGTGCTCATGCATACAAAGAGACTCAGATGAGGGGAATCTCCTTGTTTACCCTGATATATTCATTACATTTTTATCATATGCAAATATATGCTCAAATAAGTTTTTTGTTGTTATTGTTGTTTGGTTTTTTTTGAAATAGTCTCAAGCTGTCGCCCTGGGTAGAATGCCGGGGCGTCACGGTTCACAGCAACCTCAAACTCTTGGATTTAAGTGATTCTTTTGCTCAGGCTGGTCTTGAACCTGTGAGCTCAGGCAATCCACCTGTCTCGGCCTCCCAGAGTACTAGGATTACAGGTGTGAGCCACATTCTCTGGCCTTTTTTTTTGAGACTCTGAGTCTCATTATGTTGCCCTCAATAGAAGGCTGCTGTGGCATCACAGCTCACAGCAACCTCAAACTCTAGGGCTTAAGCAATTCTCTTGCCTTAGCCTCCCAAGTAGTACCTGGGACTACAGGTGCCCACCACAACTCCTAGCTATTTTTGTTGTTGTTGTTGCAGTTGTGATTTGTGTTTTAGCTGTGACCAGTGCCCTACCTACTGAGCAACAGGCACCACCCTGGCTATTTTTTTGTTTTAGCAGGCCTGGGCCAGGTTTGAACCTACCAGCCTCAGTGTATGTGGCTGGCGCCCTACCCACTGAGCTACTGTGCTGCCTCAAATAAGTTTTTATTATTAAAAAAAAGTAAGAATTCAAAATGCTCATATATAAACCTAGAGGAGAAAAATGGAAAGAAGGCCTGACCATACTGGGCTGCGTCCGTGGGGACAATGACCAGAACTGAGATGTGTTTGCCTCTCAGCCCAGGGGTCCCATAGCACCCACTGTTCTCACCTTTCTGGACCCCATGGACCTCTGCGCTGCAAAGGGCATAGCTTGATAGGACTGCAGGGTGAGAGGCAGGGCTGAGAAGCCTTCCCCAAGATAAGGGATTTTATTTTGTTTTTCCAAGACAGAGTCTCTCTCTGTCACCCTGGGTAGAGTGCCATGGCTTCATAGCTCATAGCAACCTCAAACTCTTGAGCTTAAGAGATCTTCTTGCCTCAGCCTCCCAAGTAGCTGGGAGTACAGGTGCCTGGCTAGTTTTTCTGTTTTAAATAGAGATGCAGTCTCGCTCTTGCTCAGGCTGGTTTCAAACTCCTGACCTCAGGTGATCCACCCGCCTCAGCCTCCCAGAGTGCTATGATTACAGGCGTGAGCCATCATGCTGCCCAAGGTTAGGGGTTATCATTTAGCTCTCACTCCTTTGCTGATTTTACTGACAACTCCAAAAGGAGCATCAGGGTCAGGACAATTCTAAGCCAGATGAATGCTGACATGTCACATGCCTGCTAGTCTTGCACAAGAACCTGGTAACTCACTGCCCAGGGGGCCCCAGTGGTGGTGCCTCTGGTCTCACTTCCCCCACCAGGGCCTGAAGGCCTTAATTAAATTCAAAGGGAACCCTTGGAGAGAGAGATGCTTGGATACTTCTGCCCAAGGACCTTGGCAAGGAGGCAGGTGACAAAGTAAGGGCATAGTATCTGAAGCCTGTGGGAAGGCAGGTCCAGCTCAAATCTTAACTCCAACTCTGAAACTTTGGACAAGTTACTTTTCCAACCCTCCAGTTCCCTCATCTGTAGCCAACAGTTAACACTACCTGCATGCCATTTCCAGGTGCTGGTGCCCCCACCAAGCAGAGAGGCAGCAGCCCATCAACCTTGTGAGCAGATAGCATCACTCATGGTTTTCCAGAGAAACAGAACCAATAGGAGAGAGCGAAAAAGAGACAGAAATGTTTAAGGAATTTTTTATCAGCCTCCCGTGATTATAGAGGCTGATAAGTTAGAGATATGTAGGGCAGACTGCCTGCTTGAAATTCAGGCAGTATTAATGTTACAGCTTGAGGCAAAAGTCCTTCTTTTCCAGGAAATCTTTAGCTGATTGAATGAAGTCTACCCTTATTATTAAGAATAGTCTCCTTTCCTTAAAGTTACCTGACTGTAGATATTATCATATATACTAAATACCTTCCTAGTAACATCTAGACTAGTATTTAACCAAACAATGGGCCGTCTGGCCACACCAAGTTGATGCACAGCATTTAACCATTACAGAAAGTATCACTCCCTTTCTGTACACGAAGAAATTAACGCTCATAAAGGCTGTGCCAACTGCTTGAGGTCACAGAACTCACAGAAGATGGAGGTGAGAATTGAATCCAGCACACTGCCTCCACTCTCTGAGAAGGGGGCTGCAGGAAGTTACTTCACAGGGTGCTTGTGAGAGTTAGCTATTAAGACACACAGAGTGGGTAGGGCCCCTAGCTCAGTGGATAGGGCACTGGCCACCTATACCCAGGCCAGTGGGTTTGAACCCAGCTTGGGTCCGTTAAACAACAATGACAACTGCAACAAAAAAATAGCTGGGCGTTGTGGTGGGCACCTGTAGTCCCAGCTACTTGGGAGGCTGCTGAGACAAGAGAATTGCTTAAGCCAGCGGTTCTCAACCTATGGGTCATGACCCCTGTAGACTGTATTAAAGGTTCGCGGCATTAGGAAGGTTGAGAACTACTGGTTTAAGCCCGAGAGTTTGAGGTTGCTATGAGCTATGATGTTACAGCACTCTACCAAGGGCGACATAGTGAGACTGTCTAAAAAAAAAGGGCGGTGCCTGTGGCTCAGTGAATAGGGCGCTGGCCCCATATACCGTGGGTGGCGGGTTCGAACTCGGCCCCCGGCCAAACTGCAACAAAAAATAGCCTGATGTTGTGGCAGGCGCCTGTAGTCCCAGCTACTCGGGAGGCTGAGGCAAGAGAATCGCCTAAGCCCACCAGCTGGAGGTTGCTGTGAGCTATGATGCTATGGCACTCTACCGAGGGCGATAAAGTGAGACTCTGTCTCTAAAAAAATAAAAAAGACACACACAGTGCCTGGCACCATACCTGTGGTAGAGACAGAATGCAGTTAGGTAGTGATTGTCATTACCATTACTGTTATCTCTGAAAATTAAATAAGGGGGTTGCTGTTAGAACTGGGAGAAGAGTCAGGGAGGAATGGGCTGCTGTTCCTTGCTGTTAGAGATGAGTTCTGGGATTTAGGGCAGAAAACTTTCCTTTTTCTAGAAAGGTCCCCTTTTCTCCTTCTGCTAACCCCCAAAGAGGGGGTATTGGAGGGCAGAAAAGAGGCCTCTGTCTGGCTGTGGGCCCTAGTGCTGTTTAACTGGGCCTAGAGCTCTTGACCCAGGTTCAAGGGGTAGAGAGTGAGTAGTGTCCACCCATTTGTGGGGTCTGGAAGGCTTCCTGAGGCCACGGATGGCTGCCTAGTGGTTCTCGGAAGTGGGTGATTTCTCCAAAGAGTTAGGCTAGCCAGTGTTGGGCTAAAGTATTGGTCAACCTCCTTGGCTGGGTGCTCCTGTCTGCCCACCCAAATTGTATCTGTCACCTGGAAGTAGAGAAATGTCTTCCCTGAGACCTGAGACCCTCTGAGCTGCCCCAACATGATTTCTCCCAGCTTCCTCAGTGATCCTCCCACCCCTTGTGGGGTTCAACACTGGATCAGAAAGCAGAAGGCCAGCAGGTCACCCATGCTCTCCACTGGCTAACTGTGTGCCCTTGGGCAAGTTACTTAATTCGGAGCTTCTATCAGAAGCTAATAATTGCACTGACCTGCAGGTTTGCTTTGAAAGGGACCAGTGATGGTACACATAATCACAGCATCAGGGCAAACATTGGAATGTCATCTGCCACTGCTGCCCTTGTTCACTGTGTTCCCATGCTCCCTGGCCCTCTTCTTACTGGCCCTGCCAACCATCTCTTCTCCTCTGAGCCCCATCAGTCTCTCCCTCCCTCTTCCCACCTTTGTTCCAGCTTCCTCTATTTGATAAGAAGAGGTGCCAGGTAAGTTGTTAAGTAACTTACAGGAAGAAGAGAGAAACAAGGCCCATGCACTGGTTGATAACTGTACTGTTGTTGGTGGTAAGACTCTGGCAGTAGCTGGTTGGGACCCTGATACTCCCCCAGCCTGCCTTTGCCACACACCTTCTTCTTGCCTTGCTTTTTTGGCTCCAGCCTCCCTGGCTTCCTCTAGATTCCTCTTCCACACCTGGCTCCCTCTAGCCTTCACTGGGGACCCTCAGCCTAACCGCACTGTCCCAGGTGGCATCTCCTGACATCAGGCCCCAACCCTGAGGTAGGTCCCTATTTCCACCATTCTCTAGGACCCCCACATCCTTACTCACCCTGGTTATGGCCTGTGATAGTGTCTTTCCTAACATCTGTCTCCCCAGAAGTTCAGGAGGGCTGGGACAGAGTCACCTTCACCCTGTGCATTTAGCATTTGCCGCCCAGTCAGAGAAGAGGGGTTGATCCACATGCCCCCTGGCCACCTCAAGGGGCCCTGCTTTGATCTACCTGGAGGGGCTGGAGGGATGAGGACAAATGCTGAGAAATCCATCCCTGGGCCAGTCCTTTGTGGAGAGCTAGCCTGGTCCTACACCCAGACCCTCCTCCAGAGGCTATGAACTCAGCATATGGGACTAGAAAGCAGGACACTTGGGTCTCACTACAGCCCAGAAGCCACTTTCTGTGTGATATTGAGCCAGTCTGCCCTCTCTGGGTCTTAAGTCTCCCTGGGTCTAAAGTGGCTTAAGGCTGGGAACATACGCTGATACCTACAAGGTCAATCAAGGTATTGCTTGGATCTTACATGTCCTCAGGGTTGGGAATCCTCTGAAACAGGTCCTGGGAGAAACTGGCAAGAGCACAACCTGCCTGGGCCAGCCCAGGGGCTTCAGGTCTGCTGATTCCTCACAAGAAGCGGAAAATCTGAGGTTTGATGAGAAATCTCTTGATCGTTAAATGTTGACAACGAATTCACATTTTAAAACAAGCACTACGTGGGCCACACCGAACATCTCTGGAGAAATCTCTTGATCGTTAAATGTTGACAACGAATTCACATTTTAAAACAAGCACTATGTGGGCCACACCGAACATCTCAGTTTGTGGGAGCAAGGCTAGGGGGCTAGGTCTAGAGTCCTTTGGGGCTTTCTGGCATTTCCTGCTAGCTAGGATTGGAGCTGCTACTTCCTGAAAAGCCTGTCCTGGACTTGCTTCCTGAGGCATATCTGCTTTGTTCCCCTCCAGTGCCACTCTCTTTCCTCCCCAACCAGAGCCCACCCTCCCCTGCAGCTGACTTCACAAGCCCAGGACCAGGTCTGCACTGCCCCTCCTAGGCTGTCATCCTCAATCTAACAAAGTCTGAGAGGGTTTCAAAAAGCAGGGCCAGGACAAGGTAGGTGCCAGGGACCTCAGATCCCTCCTTACCCAAATTCCATCTCACATAATGGCTTCTACCTCTGTGAGCTCCTGCCTCTAACCCTCCAAGGTGGAGCTGAGAAATTTCCAGAACCTCTAGCACTATACTGCCTGTAACTACCACTATAAAGAAGGGCACTGACACCCCAAGGAACACTGCTGGTCCAAGGCCACACTGAAGTTGGCAGTACAGGTCTGAGGTTTTGTCCATCTCCTAAGCTGTTCCCTGTTCCCTCAGGTCTCCTTAAGAAGAAAGCTGGCAGGATTTCGTGCTTGGCTGACAAAGGTGGAAACTGAGGCCCAGAGAAAAGCAAGAAGTTTGCCCACACTGAGGTACTTGACTATTATGGAGTTGCACTGCTGAAAATAGCTCCTGGGGCCCAGAATCCTAGTGCTGGAGTTGACATTTTCCTTCTGCCTTGACTGCTGGGCGGTTGCTATGTGCAGCAGCCCCTGACGGTGATGGTGACGCAGATTAGGAGGGAGGGAAAAAGTCCCTAGCGTCATCTCCAGAAAGGGGCCTGAACTCCAGTGTTTGGGTTCAGTTCAACTGCTCAGGGCCAGGGTAAGAGATAAGATGAGTTTGTACTATGGCTCTGAGGAAGGAGGGAGGAGAAAAACAAGAGGAAAGGGAAAGGAAGGAGAAAGAAGAGGGGGAAGCAGGGAAGGAAAAGGAAGGGAACTGAGAGAGGAGAAACTGGAGAGGAGGGAGCAAAAAAGAAGAAACAGCCCAGGGGAGGAATCACAATCAGACTAGAATAGGGCCTCCCTAGGCTCACCACAAAGGCAGGTGGGGTAATGTCCATGTCATAAAACTAAGGCTTACAGCAGAGGGTAATTTGCTTAAGATCTCAGAACCAGAGAAGTGTCAGAGCCAGGATTAGAACTCAGGGCTTCAGTCTTGCCCTTCAATGTCTCAAACCTTGAACCACTCAGGCAGCATAACCCCAAATTGTGTATAGCCCCAAGATACCCTACCCTCACAATACCAGAAGGGCAGTCTGGTTAAAATGCAGATTCATGGGCGGTGCCTGTGGCTCAATGGGTAGGGCACTGGCCCCATTAATCAAAGGTGGTGGGTTCAAACCTAGCCCCAGCCAGCTAAATCAGCAAAACAACTGCAACAAATAAAAACTGGGTGTTGTGGCGGGTGCCTATAGCCCCAGCTACTTGGGAGGCCGAGGCAAGAGAATAGCTTAAGCTTAAGAGTTGGAGTTGCTATGAGCTGTGACGCCATGGCACTCTACCAAGGGCAAGACTCTGTCTAAAAAAAAAGACTCCTGGGTCAGAATTAAAGTATAGCTCAGGAGCTCAGGAGTGGTGGTTTGGGGGCTCTGACACTATGGCTTATTTAGGGCCTTTCTGGTCTGACCTCTTGGCCCCAGATCCTGGCAGTAACCCCGAAGCTCTGCTATTCAGGATGACTTACACTGACCCTTCCACACCTCCACCCCAACAGGGCTAGGCCTTTCCCCAACAATCTCCGGGTCCCAAGTAGATCCACCCTTCCAGCCAGCACCAGCTTTTCTTCTGAAAGCCTTCCTGTGGTTGGAATCCTCCTCCTTTTTAGAGCCTGTTGGAGTAACAGCATCCTCCTCCATTCAAAATTATTTACAACAGTCTAATTCACTTTCCATATGACTCTGCCTTGTTTCCCAACCTTTCTCTCTATTCAACTGGAAACTCCCAGAAGGCTGGAGACTTGCCAGTTTAAACAAAAATCCTCTGAAATCTATGACTTCACCTGATCCTCCTGCCAACCAGAAGTGGCTGGGAGAACTTTGCAAATCAGGAAACTGAGCCTCAGAGAGATTATGGCCTACCCAAGGCCACAGTCAAGTAAATAAGATTCAGAGCTGGGTCTGGGACTCATGTCCAGCTCCAATGCCAAGTTCTGCTTCTGTTTTGTTTCTGATCACCCAAAAATGCCAATAAGGCATTTAGAACAGGGATTATGATCCCACTGCCCAGATGAGGAAAGTGAGGCCCAGAGATAAACGGAGCACTCAACACCATCCTTATCCTGTTCTTTTTTTTTTTTTTTGAGAAAGAGTCTTACTTTGTTACCTGCGGTAAAGTGCCATGGCATCTCAGCTCAAGGCAACCTCAAATTCTTGGGCTCAAGTGATTCTCTTGCCTCAGCCTCCCAAGTAGCTGGGACTACATTGTACCCGCCACAATGTCTGGCTATTTTTTTATTGTAGTCATCATTGTTGTCCAGCAGGCCCAGGCCAGGTTCGAACTCGCCAGCCCCGGTGTATGTGGCCAGCACCCTAACCACTGAACTATGGGCTCCAAGCCCCTTATCCTCTTCTGATTCTACCTGCATTTGGGTCTAAGTCCAAGTGCTGAAATTTTTTTCTTTCTCTTTCTCTCTGGCTAAGGGGCACTGCCCAGGATTCCTCAGTAGTCTTGGACTGCCAGATGAGAGACTTCATCTGTCACTGGTCTTTGTGTCACTCTGGACCCAAGTGCCTCATGTGCAGGTTGAGACTCACTTGCCTGCCTTGTAGCTGACTGAGTGCTCAGAGAGAAAATTGGCAAGTACCTGGACACACCTTGGTTACTGTTACTCTGGACTTTATCCCTCTTATTAATGCCCAGCTGGGAAGAAATAACCTGAATGACTTTTTCCGAAAGAGTGGAGGAAGGTAGGTCTG
Source organism: Arctocebus calabarensis (assembly GCA_963573935.1). Classification (NCBI taxonomy): domain Eukaryota; kingdom Metazoa; phylum Chordata; class Mammalia; order Primates; family Lorisidae; genus Arctocebus; species Arctocebus calabarensis. The sequence goes on from CAUYON010187287.1 coordinate 8,859, forward strand.
AGCCTGGCACAGCTGAGAAGGGTGTGGAGCAAGGTGGCTGGGCTGACATTCCTGAGAGGGGTTTGCCAAGCCCTACACTTCAGGTGTGGTTTCAGGGAGACTCAAGGAAGGAATGACCCAACTCTGAACTCTGGGATAAAGTGCTAAGCTACCCAGCAGGTGCCTATGGGGACCACAAGGGCTTTGGATGGATGGAAAATTAAAAAAATGTAGCTAAATATGTGTCAAACACTATAAGTATCGTCAAGCTTTGTGCCTCCCCTCTTCCCTAGTGGATGGGGTTCCATCTACACCTGTTCCTCTGCCCCCTCCCTGTATCATCTTAGACCAGAAAAGTTCCTCGGCTGGATCTCCTTCCGCTTCTGCTCTGTCTTCCGTCCTCTCTACATTGAGGTCCCCCCTTCAGCCAAGTCTTGCGCAAGCCACCAGGACCCCTCCACCTTAGGGTGAGCTAACCCTCCTTCACAACTTTTAATAAAGCCCCAGCTGGGATCCTACTTAAGACCCTGGCCCTGAACCCCTGAATCCTTTCTTTTTATTTCGTGTTAAAAAACACCCTTTAAAATAGCACTGTCACGCCCTAGTTGGCCCTAGTGGCACTTCGTCTCCGACCTTGCCTGTTTGGGCTCCACTAATAGGCAGTAGGGTTCTGAAGCATACGTAGGGTATTTGGTGAGGAGGCTACAACGGGGTGTAGCAAGAGAAATAAGAGTTTGTCAGCCCACTGCCTTAACCCTCCTCCTCCCGGCAAGACGAGCCTGGGAACCCGAGGTCCCACCCCCACGCACTGAGCCCAGTCGTTGAGGACTTCCCCCACCGATACCGCTCCTCGGCTCCTTGCGCTCGACGCGGCGCGCCTGCGTGGAAGCGGACCGCGCCCACGGCGCATGCGCAGCGGTCTCTCTGATTGTATATTAGGGCGCCCGCGGTCGCGGCCTCAGACTGCTGGCAGACAAGGGTAACAAGGGTTCATTTGGATTTCTCGGCTTGAGTTCTCGCTGTCGCCGTAGCCGCCGCTGCTGCCGCCGAGTCCCCAGCGCAGGTGAGGGCCCGCGCTCCGTGTATGGCGCCATCCGGGGAAAGCCCCCGCGTGTCCGGCCCGGACACCGCTCCCCCAGCCGTTGTAACCCATCCCCCATTGTCCTAGGCACCCGCCGCCTTCGGGGTCGACGTCTAGCTTCCAGATCGTTTGCTTATTCGGCTGCCTAAGTTTCCCCCATTCAGTCCCCTCTGATTGTCCGTGTTTAACCAGCCGCTTTAGAATTACCTGCTCATACCCCTCTCGTGCCCTCGACCCCGGGTAGCCTCTGAACCCCACTCCCCAAGAATTGTCTCCGTTCACTAGACCCAACGCCCTTGATTTATAGCCCCACGCGTCCCCAGTTACCTCCCCGCCCTTCGCCAAGACGATTCCCCTCACACGCCTACCTTTCTTTATGTTACTCCTTTTCCAGTTACACCCAGTTTTCCGGGTTTGGGGGGGCATAACTAAGGGAAATTCTGGACTCAGAGCTGGATGCCTTTGGGGGCAGGGGCCAGGACAAAGTTCAGATCTCCAAGAGACCTTCCTGCCTGGATGGATGACAGTGGTTTCTTCCCTGGCCTCACTTGACCACCTGGGTGTGTGCCAAGGTGCTTTATTTGCACTGTGCATCTGTCTAAGGAGCATCTAGCCTCCCAAACCTGTTCTTAACTTGTCCCTCATCCTTCCACCCCCTTGGTTATTTGTCATCAGTATTTACTTCATTTGCTGAAGTTGCTTTGCAGATAACTTTTGTGTAGAGCTAGGGAATGAAGAAGTTGATGACTTGGGTGGAGTGCGGTCACCACTCCTAAGTTGAGTCCCACAGTGCTGTCTTCAGACATTTTTGATGGAGACATGTTAGTATTCCAGGTTACCCCTAGTATAAACTGCAGATGACACCGGAACCCAGTGATCTTGCAGAGGTATTTGCCTGATCAACAAGTGTGGATGTCACTCATCATTAATCATTAGTCTTTCAACAGGTGCCAGTGTACTTCCCAGACATGGAGACTGTTGTTCGCCGCTGCCCATTCTTATCCCGAGTCCCCCAGGCCTTTTTGCAGAAGGCCGGCAAATCTCTGTTGTTCTATGCCCAAAACTGCCCCAAGATGATGGAAGTTGGGGCCAAGCCAGCCCCTCGGGCACTGTCCACTTCAACAGTACACTGCCAGCAGATCAAAGAAACCTCTTCAGCCAATGAGAGTAAGTGTCATTGGCAATGAAGGAGCATGGGGTATTTGCACCTATTACTAGAGTAAAAGCAGTTCCAGGGAAGCAGTTCCTTTCCAGTCCACAGTAATGGTGAGGGGCACACTATTGGGGGGTGGGGGTTTCTCTGTGCTAGGCTCAGCTGTGTGCATGGATTATCTCCTGTAATTGTCACCCTAACTCCTCGAGGTAGGTTTTCATGTCTTTAAAGGTGAAATGGTGGCCAATGTTCCACTTTATAGGTTTCTGGGTTGCATGTCAGTGTCTGTTGGGGTTTTAGTGTTTCTTCAGTGCCTCATTTACATAAATATTAAATTGGAATGTTCTATTCCAGGCCTTCTCTCTTAAATATTTGGCCTTTGGCTTCTAAGTAGTGATTTTTTTTTCAATAAAAAAAATTTCTTTTATTCTAGTAAGATGCACATAACATAAAATTTACCATTTTAGGCCAGGTGCAGTGGCTCACATCTGTAATCCTAGCACTGTGGGAGGCCAAGGTGGGTGGATTGCCTGAGCTCAGGAGTTTGAGACCAGCCCGAGCCAGAACAAGACCTCCATACCTCATCTCTAAAAATAGCTGGGCTTTGTGATGGGCGCCTGTAGTCCCAGCTGCTTGGGAGGCTGAGGCAAGAGAATCGCTTGAGCCCAAGAGTTTGAGGTTGCTGTGAGTTGTGACACCATGGCACTCTACCGAGGGTGACAAAGTGAGACTCTGTCTCAAAAAAAAAGAAAAAATGTACCATTTGAGCCATTTTTAAATATATGGTTCAGTGGTATTAAGTACGTTCATATTGTTGTGCAGCCATCACCACCATCCATCTCCAGAACTTTTTCTCCTTCCCCAAAACACCATACCCATGAAACACTAACTCCCGGTTCTTCCCCCAGAGCCTAGTTACCACCATTCTACTTTCTGTCTCTATGAATTTAATTACCATGAGTACCTTCTATGAGTGGAATACAGTATTTGTTAGTGATTTTTTTAATACATGTATTTTTATTTCTGTATATAAAGTTGTTTTGTTTTGTTTTTTAAGAGACAGAGTCTTACGTTATCGCCCTCAGTAGAATGCTGGGGCATTATAGCTCACAGCAACCTCCATATCCTGGGCTTAGGCGATTCTCTTGCCTCAGCCCAGGCATAGCTGGGACTACACTACAACACCCCGCGTTTTTTTTTGTTTGTTTGTTTTTTTGTTGTTGTTGCAGTTTGGCCAGGGCGGGGTTTGAACCCAGCACCCTTGGTATGTGCAACCAGTGCCCTACCCACTGAGCCAAAAGCGCTGCCCATAAGTTTTGTTTCTAATAAAGACACAAAAGTTGAATTTACTTTTGGTCTATTTCTGCTAGGAGATGATGAGGCTTTTCAGATTTCACTTAATTCTATAGAGTATTTTAACTGACCAGCTTTTAGGTGCGTTCTCTGGGTGTGGATTTGTAAGGAAGGAATGTTTTTTTCATTAAGGAGGAAGGACTTAATCCTTTGTAGGATTTATTTTCAGGAATTAGTTACATCTTTTTTACCAAAGTGTTTTTAATGCTATGTTTTGAATGAGAAGGCTTGTTTTCTTTTTCTAGACCTTTTAAAATGAATATGTATTACTTTTGCAATGAATGAAATTAACTTCAAAATAATTTTTTTGGCTTTTCCTTTATAGAAGATTTTAATGAAAACTGTATTGAGACACCTTACCCAAGTTATAGGAAAGGCTAGCCAGTGACTCACAGGAGTATTCCAGAATGATGAAGAAAGACTTTTCTAGAAGGAAAGTGAATGAATTTGCTCAAGGGGAGAGGGAAGTCACTAACTAGAAGCGTAATTACCAGCCAACTGTGTTAAGTCAGCAGACTTCTTTGATGAATTTAGATGAGAAAATAGATGAGGTATGTGACTGTAATATACCCCTGTATTTTTTTTTAGCATACTAATAAGTTGAACTATATTAGACAATAACTGAAATACCTAAGTTTTAGTGTAATTTGTTTTACTTAAAAGAAAACCAGTAGATTTTATGTTCAGCAATAGCAAACTTCTTTGTCAAGAATCTGTTTAGAAAATATTAACAGATACTTTTCCTGCAGGTTGAATAGGAAAAAAAATTTTTTTAAAGAAAATACTAGCACAGAAAAAATTTGTAAGAATACTTTAAATTACCTTAGAAAATATGTTTTCTCATGAAATAATAAGCTGAGTGTACTTAGGGTAGAATTTACTGGAAATGGTCTAACCCAAGGACTTTGGGTTGTCTAAAACTTTTTGGATTTATATGGAGAAATGCTGTGGGTTTTGGAGGTGATTGGAATGTGCCAATTAAGTCTTTACAGGAGCATTGTTTACAGTGAGGCAGATGAGAAAATAGATTAGCAGAACCTAATAAAAATGAGTTTGCGTCTGGATGGTGGGGGAGAGTAAGTATAAAGTTTATCTTTGAGGCAATAAGAGAAAGAAATAAGTGGTTTTCTTGTATACTGTGCAACCAGATCTGATACTTCACTTTTTCCATTTCCTCCCTCAGAGGACAAAACTGCCAAAGCCAAGGTCCAGCAGGCTCCTGACAGATCCCAGCAGATTCCAGATGGCACACAGCTTCCGTCTGGACACCCCTTGCCTGCCACAAGCCAGGGCACTGCAAGCAAATGCCCTTTTTTGGCAGCGCAGATGAGCCAGAGGGGTAGCAGTGTCTTCTGCAAAGCCAGTCTCGAGCTTCAGGAAGATGTTCAGGAAATGCATGCTGTGAGGAAAGGTAACAGATGAGACGGGAACCATTACAAAGAGTGAAGAGGTTCTTTGGGCATTTTTGGACCCTCAGATTTGTGTATGAGCTATTATTAGTGCAGTATTTATGGGAACACATTCCTCTTTTAAAAGGTCCTGTAGACAGTCAAAGGACTGTATTACAAAATGTGGGACTTTCTTTCTGATGAGTATGTAGGATGTGACCGGCTTTTATAGTAACTGCTTAATTTCTAAAAATAACTAGCAGTCTTTTTTTTTTTTTTTGAGACAGAGTCTCACTATATCACCCTCAGCAGCTTGCAGTGGCTTCACAGCTCATGGTAATCTCCAACTCTTGGGCTTAAGCAATCTCTTTCCTCAGCCTCCCAAGTAGCTGGGACTATAGGCACCCACCACAACACCAGGATATTTTTTTATTGCAGTTGTTATTGTTGTTTTAGCTGGCCTGGACCAGGTTCGAACCCGCCAGCCTTGGTGTATGTGACTGGTGCCATAACCACTGTGGTTTGGGCGCCAATCCTTTTTTTGGGAGGACACAGTCTCTTCCGGTTGCCCTGGGTAGAGTGCCAAGATGTTGTCATAGCTCACAGCAATCTCAAATTCTTGGGCATAAGCAATCCTCTTGCTCAGCTTCCCAAGTAGCTAGGACTATAGATGCTCACCACTATGCACAGCTAGTGCATAGTTTTTCTATTTTTTTTTTAATTTTGAGACAAAAGTCTCAAGCTGTCACCATGGCTTAGACTTAGATGGAGACTTAGACTGGCTGATGTGGCTCACGCCAATAATCCTAGCAAACTGGGAGACCGAGGTGGGTGGATTGCCTGAGCTCACAGGTTCTAGACCAGCCTGAGCAAGAGTGAGACCCCATCTCTAAAAGTAGTGGGGCATTGTGGCGAGTGCCTATAGTCCCAGCTACTTGGGAGGCTGAGACAAGAGAATTGCTTGAGCCCAAGAGTTTGAGGCAGCTGTGAGCTATGATGCCACGGCATTCTACCAAGGGCAAAAGTGAGACTTTGTCTTAAAAAAAAAAAAAAAAAATGCAAACTTTACATCTTTTATATTAACCTGGAAGAAATTGTAATACTTCTTTGTAAACTATTACAAGAATGGAGAAGCAAGAATCTAATGTACTTAATTCTAACATAAAGCCAGTAGACAGTCTAATACATGCCCATGTTAAGAGGAAAACTTAAATCAATTCAAGGTGGGGGGGGAGGGACAAGAGAGTAGGAGGGGGGAAGAAGGGTAGGGGATGGGTGTGTTTCAACTTAATGGGCACAATGTTAGGGTGTATGGGACATGTCTTGGGGGCGGGACACAATTATAAGAGGGGCTTAATAAATGCAAACATTTATTGTACCTTCAATTAACTAAAACAATATAAACAAACAAACAAAAAAGGTAGAGTTACTGCAGTAAGTGCTGGTCCTGGGGCTCCTAAACTATGTTTCTTACTGATGGGTCATTGAGTGGCAACCTTACTTCCAGCTGTGGCTGTATCCACAGAGGACCCAAAGCCCCTAAAAAGTCCCACAAGCAGAAATTGTGCATATGGCCAAAATTGGTTTCTGTGAAGAAAATTGAAATTGAGATGGGGATGGCATTGGGGATGTAGCAGGGAAGGCATGCCAATCACCTAGAAAGCTTTGGACTTCTTTTTTTTTTTTTTGTAAGACAGAATTTATTCACAGAAAAGAAAGAAAAGAATACAGAAAACATTAAGGCATCTGTTAGAGGGAGAAAATTCTAGTGGGGAGAGAGAAGCTCTCTCCGTTTCTCTCCCAGTCTTT
>CAUYON010187289.1:0-12206 GCA_963573935.1 Arctocebus calabarensis
CAACGGACTAAGGCGCCAGCCACGTACATCTGAGCTGGCTGGTTCGAATCCAGCCCGGGCCCGCCAAACAACAATGAAGGCTGCAACCAAAAAATGGCCGCGCGTTGTGGCGGGCGCCTGCAGTCCCAGCTACTTGGGAGGTGGAGGCAAGAGACTTGCTTGATCCCAGGAATTGGCGGTTGCTGTGAGCTGTGATGCCACAGCACTCTATCCAGGGTGACAGATTGAGGCTTTGTCTCAAATATATATATATATATATATATATTTATATTCCTCAAAATAATCACTTTTGATAGGTTCATACTGATATTAATATAATTTTCCAATCTGCAGATATGGAAGTCTGAGGTATACAGACGTAAAGTATCTTTTCTAAGACCACATGCTTTAAAAGTCATGAATAAAGTGATGAATTCAGAAGTTAGAGTCAGGCTTACTGACCCCACAGCCCAGAGAGATTTATACAATTTGCAAAGAAACCAGAGTATTCCAAATTTTATAGTCTAATATCCTGAAGTATAGGTAGCCCCATCTTTGAGAGTCATTGCGCTCCTCTCCAATAATTCTAATAGAAAAAGATAACTATTGCTTTTAATATCATCGACTAATGAGACATTTAGACTTATCTATTAACTCTAAAAAAGTACTACTTTTTAGAATTTTTTTTTTTTTTGTAGAGACAGAGTCTCACTTTCTTGCCCTCGGTAGACTGCTGTGGTGTCACACAGCTCACAGCAACCTCCAACTCCTGGGCTTAGGTGATTCTCTTGCCTCAGTCTCCCAAGTAGCTGGGACTACAAGTCCCTACCACAACGCCTGGCTATTTTTTGTTGCAGTTTGTCTGGGGCCGGGTTTGAACCTGCCACCATCAGTATATGGGGCTGGCATCCTTTTCACTGAGCCACAGGTGCCGCCCAGAAGATATGTTTTTAAACACATTTATTACTAAGGAAAGTAACTTATACCTAACCTACAAAATGACATTAGAACTGACAGTCATCTACTTATATACACTGTATTTCTTTCCTGCAACAAAATTAAAAAATTCTCGTTTTCTACCATGAGTAATGAGGAACCTATGGAACAGATGATCCAAGGGTTCTCCATTCTGGATGAGTGTTAGAACACCTGAGGGTACGTTTGAGAAATGACCCTCTTGCCTATCCATACTCACCTCTCCCCTGAGATTCTGGTCCAAATGACCAGGGGTAGAGACAAGCTTCAGTAGTTTTTAAGTTTCCCAAATGATTCCAATGGTCATTCAGAGTTGAGATGATGGATCTAGTTACTAGTCATGTTTCAGATCACAAACCTATAAAAAGCCACATGGCTAGCAAGATGTGAAAGGGAGGACTAGAACCCAGGTTTTATGGCTCAGTAATCTGGAATATTTTCTAACGTGCATTATTGCCAGCAACTCTTCTTTATACCTCATCCCAACAAAGGAAGGAAGGAAAGAAAATAAAGGAAAAGAGACTCGGCACCCGTAGCTCAGTGGGTAGGGTGTCGGCCACATGCACTGGGGCTGCCGGGTTCAAACCCGGCTCTCCTTCTAAATAACAATGACAACAACAACAACAACAACAAAATAGCCAGGCATTGTGGTGGACACCTGTAGTCCCAGCTACTTAGGAGGATGAGGCAAGAGAATCGCTTAAGCCCAAGAGTTTGAGGTGGCTGTGAGCTGTGATGTCACAGCACTCTACTGAGGGTGACATACTGAGACTCTGTCTCCAAAAAAAAAAAAAAAGGAATGGAAGGGAATGGAAAAGAAAGAGCTAGTCCTTTGTAGTGGAAAAGATATACATGTGAAAGCTAGTTTTTATTTTTTAAAAAGCTAGCTTTTTTTTTTTTAATTATACATATAGAAAAACTACCTTTATGATGGCTTCAGGTTAGCATTACTCAGGACCTGCTGATATGGGGAAGGGGAGAAGAAGAAAAAAGCAGAGTAACAAGCCTGCCTCTGATACATAACCTCTGCCCTTCCTTGATTTTACTTTCTGATTTGTGAATTAAAATGTCCCAAGACATTCCAACCTCATCAATTTCACAGAAACATTCCATCATACCCCAAAGAATCATGTACCCATGAACTTTCCTCTCTTAGGTGGGCAAGCCTGGGCGTCATTTTCTAAGAGGTGCCCTCAGGTGGTTCAATACTCAACTTCTTACCGGATTTGAGAAGTCAATGCCTCTTGTCGTTCCTTCCTATGGATGCTCCCAGAGCTGGGGTGGCAGGGTACTTGCTTTTCATTTGACTGATTATGTAGAATGTTTCATAAATCCATCACCCTAGTTCTCAAACTTCTGTTAAAGATTTATATCATTCCTTCACACTCTTTTTCACCTCATTACTGATTTATCTCTTTTATTTATTTGATTATTTATTAAACAGATGTTTAATGAAGTCTCTCTGTATTCCCTGGCCCTGATTTATTTTTTCTTCAAAGTCTGAAACCATATTGTATATTTAATTGCTTATTTGTTTATTGTTCATCTCCTCTGTCCTCAACAGAATGTTAGATCCATGGTGATGGGAACATGTCTATACTCATACTGAATCCTTGATACTTAAACTGGCTGGCCCACAGTAGATGCTCAATAGATACTTACTGAATGAATAAATAAATAAATGAAAGGGAGAATGGATGAATAAAAAGATGGATGGATGGATGGCTTAGGCTAAGAGGTACTATGTGCCAGACATGTAGGATTTGTGACTCTAACACAGTTGAGCATACAAGACTCTGCTGATTTCATGGAGATGTGGACAAGTCCTGACTGCAGAGAGCTTCAGGAATCTGGAAACCTGACTGGAGGGGTCAGAGAAGGCATTCAAGGGGCAAGAATTGGTGTCTTGGAAATGCAGATTCTGATTCAGCAGATCAGGGGGAGAGTCCAGATTCCTCCAAGCTTCCAAGTAATGCTCACTCTATGGATCAGGGGGCCATACTTTGAGGAGCAAAGCTTTCAAATAATTTCTCAGGAGCCTTCTTTTCCATTTCTTACCAACCACCAGCTTTGGCTACTAAGAAAGTGAAAGGGCATGAAAACTGTTCAACGTTAAGAATCACAGCTCTTTACAGAGCCTTTTGTGTGTAAAATCTGAAAACCCCCCAATGGATAAGAAGCCTTATAAGGAAGTGCATTAAAAAGAACTGCATTTTCAAGATTCAAACTTACATCTTGATTTAACTTACTGCACATATACCGCTATTTGCCTTAATGTCTCTTCTGATCTGCGTGAGAATGTTTCCTTGTATCCCAAATTGCCTAGGAGCAGGAACTGTGAACTTGGTGTGCACCAGGCCCTGCCAGCTCAGCCCCTGGAGCTGCACTGGCTGCTCTCCGACCGCAGCGGTGGTGAGCGCACCTACCAGCGGCGCTGGCTTTGCATCCTTGCATTTCCCCCACCATCAGAACAGCTGCACTCTCTTCGCCAATGTTTTATAGAATTTATACATGCGTTTTTCACAATCTCATTAGATATACAATGCTTTCGGCCAAGCAGCACCCCAAAGGCACTGTGGCCTCCCTGGAAAAAGTACTAGGATGAGGAAAAGGCAGGCTATTAAAAAGCGGAAAACAAGGGACCCGCTGAACACATGGCAGGGAAACAAAAGGGATGTTTCATTCTAACTGTGAGAAAGCCCCCGGGAAAGGGTGCCTCCCAACCGATGCTGTATATTCCCTCCTTGCCCCCACTCCAATATCTAAATTATAGTATTTGCCACATTTCTCAGGGCTAGATTAGCCAGTGTCACATGTGTAATCGGTATTAATCTGCCAGAATGTCTCTGCCGCCACCTATCCATCTGCATAAATTCTACCACAAACTTTCGGAAGAAATGCTATTCAGAGCAAATGATGCATCAAATTCAAACAGGCCATCAAGATTGCTAATGGATTTTAATAGCAGCTATTACAGCATAATAGTATTTTCCCAACAGCTGTTTGTTGATACAATTCTGCGTTTACAGGACCTTTATGTCCAATCCCAGGAGATGCCCACTATTCATTTATAATCATTTGGTTCCACCTACAAACAAATGCTCCTTTATTTGCATTTGGAGACTGCAAATGGTCTGCAGATTTGACCCACTCCCACTTCTTTCAATGAAACCAGCAGCGAATATTACAAGCTAGATTAATTAGTTAATATTTAAATGTACTAACTACTGCCAGAATAAATACTGTCAACTGGAGAACTCCAAGCGCTTTTCTTGACTGGTTGGCTACACCCTGAGCCATCTTAGTTGTTGAAAACTGCTTTTGACTCCTTTAAAAATGCGTGATGAGCCTAAACCAGGATTCAGATCGTAATCTTTGTAAATAAAAGATCCATAAACCATTCTAAATTCTGCTTAAGATGACTAGCATTAGAAAGTGCCACTAAATACTGTTAAAACAAGGGTCTCTATTGGTAATAACAATTGTGACAGTAGTTGAGGTGAAGAAGAATTTAATGAAACCCTGAGCTCTGTTTCATGCAAAATGGTCAAGAGATTACAATATCTCCTGAAAGTCTTAGGGAGTAGATTTAATAATTTAAATTATTTCAGCTTAAATGATTTCAAAAGTATGCATGCTAAAAGCTTACATAAAATACAATTTGAAAGTTTAATTTCAATCCTTTTATACTTAGTTTTGTGAATTTAGAAAAAAAATTTTAATTATTATTTTTTCTTTTAGTTAATGTTTTCTATCTTCAATTAGGAGACAAAATACAAAGTTTAAAATTTATTATGCAAAACTTACAAAACTAAATAAGTGTAAAAAATGAAAATAATTTCATGTTCAGGTGCAGTTCTTTGTAAGTTTATAGTATATATTCCTGACACTATTAGTGTGTAAAATGGGACAAAGCATTTGAGACAAATTTCTAGAACTGTATAGAATGTAAATAAATGATGAAACTAAGTAGAACTGAAAACACCCTCCAGTTTCTAGTGGAATCTGCATGCATATCTCCCAGCATTTGCAGTCCAGGGGCTGCTGAGGGACTGATTTCCTTGGTTAGCCCTGCAGAATTGCAGAAGAATCAAGTAGGAAGAACAAGGAGAGGAACTACTCTACTGAATCAGGGTGTTTGGAAAGGTGTAGGCATTTTATACAGCACAGAACTTGAAGGCATTTCATGAAAGTCCATGAACACACTTCCTTCTGCCTTACCTCATTCAGCCCTCAAGACAATCCAGGTAAGTAGGTGTCATTTCTCTCACTTTACAGATGAGACAGCTGAGGACCCAGGAAATTTCTGTGATTACTCCAAAGGGGGGAAAAAAAAACACAGATAGGAAAATAGCAACCGGCTGATAACTCACAGCCAAAGCTCCCAATCCTTCTCTACCTTTAGCGGGAGGGGGGGGGGACTAGTCCAGGTAATGAAGCCTAGGAGGGTCTTAGGACATTCAAACAGGAACAGATGAGCAAACAAGAACAAAACCCAGAAGGCCTGCTGTGTTCCAGTGTGAGGCAAGTGCTTACTGCAGAAGCAGACTTCAAACTGCAACAAACAGCCCTTTTTAGCTAGAGCCCCCCAAAACGACCTGGCTACCTTACCCTTGAGGTAGGATTCTCAGCCGCAGAGGCCTTACCTCCACCTCTCTGTCTGGGTCATCCTCCCTGAGACAATGGTTAGAGGGGCAGTGGAAATGAAGGCTGTCTCCATCACAGGGCTCTTGTGTGACTGTGAACTCATCATTGCATCTCTCTGCCTTACAGTTGCTTCCTTTGTACAGTTAACAGAATAACAATTATTCCTTAGAGTTTCAATAAATTAGCTAAATAAGCTGGTATACTTGGCTAGGAACTTTTCACTTGCATCTAATCCGGCTCCTCAGCGTAGAAATAGACCTGACTTCCTCTTCCCTAGATTTCTGGCTACTGACGTCTTGTGATGTCACTGCAGCCCAAGCACCCAGCACCCAGCACCCAGCAGGCACTTCATAAATGTTTCTGAATGAATGGATAGATGGTCAAAACCACTCTTAAACTCTCTCCATCATGCCCCAGCTACCTACCTGGTATCTTTGTTTCCATTACTGACATTAGACAATATTATTTCTGTCATTTTCTTTTCTGTCATCTAAGGTAGATATTTTGGAGTCACCCTTATAATACTCCTCTATTGTTCTACCAAATCATACCAAAGATTCTTCTCTTTTCACCCAACCCACTGTTTCCCTTTTACTTTAACAATTTCAAGCCATATATTATGAGTTCTATGCAAAACTATTGGAATAACCTGCTGCCCTTCCTGACATCGGTTTACCCTGCATCAGTCTAGCGTATATGTTGTATTGAAATTAATCTTCCTAACTCTTACTATGACTATAGACAAAGACCCAAAAAGTGACTCATGTGTCACAATATTCCATATCATAGCCACATCCTATCTCTCCACCTTTATGTGCTGGTATGTCTTTTCAGACTTACTCTGTTTCAGCCAAGCTAAAAACCCTGGCTCCCAAAGCATACCTCAGATTCACTGCATCTGTGCTTAGCAAGAAGCTTGCACATATCAAGACTCCCTAGAGATCTGCTGGATTTATCTGAATCAAATTAAACAGAATTGCTTGAATCCTTACAATCAAAAATCAGGAGCCTCATTTGGGAAGTTTGGGCCTGCCCCAAGCCTTTGTGACCCTTTCCACCTTTGGCCACATTTTCTGTCAGATTGCCACCCCACCTTCTCTCTTCTCTAAACATCTGATATATAAACCACTCCGGAGCAGAAGACATCATCAACAAAGGGCAGATGCACCTGTGAGGAAGAGTTACTTATATATGTGTAGTTCACACATAGCTCATTCAATAAAGTGGTGTTTGTATTAAAACACTGCAAAAATTAATCATGCATACACCTCAAGTCTGTGTTTAGGGATCTTTAACCCCCAAATGAATAAGAGCCTTAATCTATTTAATTTGTAAAAACTCTAATTTTGTAGACCTGAACTGGATATAATTTTGTTCTTGGACATTAAAGACCAAGTCAAATGCTTGCTTTTCTCTTTTAATAGGATTTTTAAAAAAATCATGTTTTATATTTTAGACATTTTATTTTTGGTCACTAGGTGGCTCTGAATATCCACTGGAAAATAAAAGTCTTCAGGAAACAGTGAAAAACATATGTAATTTTCACCAAAAAGTTTAAAAGTACTTGTAACAATTTTTGACTTGAGAACATTAATCAAAATTTACTAAATAATTCATAAATTGCAAGTGGTAGTCTATTTGTTTATATATAACCCATCTTTTAATATACATTATTTATAGCTTTATATAAAATTATGGCTTTTGTGTTGACTATAGGTGCAATTTTTCAATGATCCATAAACTATGCTTCAAATAATGCTACTCTTGGAACTATGACATATATAGCACAAACAATTGTGCTCATCATACTTAAAAGATGGTCAAACAATTGTGTTCCTCATTTTTAAAAGATGACTTCAAAATATTGTCACTTAGCTTTAATTACTTTAAGATCTTTTCTACATATACATCAGCAGCCTCCAGAGAGTCCAGAACAAACTCTGAAATAATTTTTGAGGTTAGCAGCTTTAAACAAAAAAAATAGTTGTGACCAGGTGCAGTGTCTCACGCCGATAATCCCAGTACTATGGGAGGCTGAGGTGGGAGGATTGCTTAAACCTAAACATTAGAAGTTATAGCCTCTGATGGGCAACAGAGTGAGACCCATCTCTACAGAAAACTTTCTAAGCTAGCTGAGCATGGCGGTGTGTGCCTGTAGTCTTAACTACTTGGCACACTGAGAGAGGAGGATCAGTTGAGCCCAGGAGTTTGAGGCTGCTGTGAGCTGTGATCCTCCACTATACTCTAGCCCAGAGGATAGAGAAACAGAGGGAAGACCGGGGAGGCGTGGCCACAGGAGTGAGGGGAGGATCTGAGCGGTAGGAAAGACCAGACAATGCAGAGCTCTGTGGACCATGGGAATGAGTATGGATTGTATTCAAAGAGCCAAGGGAAGCTACCAGAAGGTTTACAGCTGGGGATATTCAATTACAACTTACAATTGATTACAATTTGTGTTTATACTTGAGTTTTATATGTATTATTCAGTTTTCTAGGCAGACTGGATGACAAAAGCAGGGACCCCAATGAAGTCATTGCCATGGTAAAGGTGAGTGGTGGTGATAGACCTAGGGCTTTTTGTATTAAACAAATTATTTGCTTAGTATCCATGATCTGGACTCCCTTAACTGGAATGTGAGCTACTTGATAATAGAGATTTTTGGTTGCTTAATTCACTAATATATCTCCAGTATCTAGAATAGACCATGGTACATAGAAGACCTTGGTTTAAATGCTGTCAAATGAATTTACCAAGAGAGAAGAAGGGTGCAAGGTAGAGTTAGAGAAAAAAATCAAAAGTTCTGTTAGGACATGTGAGAAGCTTATTTGATATTTAAATGGAGATATCATGTGGGCAAATTAGAGATATAGGTTTTGAGTTTAGTAGTCACCCCCCTCCCCCCCCAGTATACTGGGGGAAATCATTGACATACAATCATCTAGAGTGGGTATGGAGTTTGAGAGAAGCGAACAAGGTGGAACCAAGTTGGGAATTCCAATGGTTAGACTTTAAATTGAAAAGGAGGAACCACTAAAAGAGACAGAAAAGCAGCTTCCAGTAGGTGGGAGGAATCCAGGGGAAAATGATGTCATAGAAACCAAGATGAAAAGGATGAAGGAGGAAGCAGTCAATTGTTTTGAATGCTGTCAAGAAAGACAGGAATAACCCTTAGATTTTACAAAAGAGGTCACTAGTGACCTTGGTAAGGGAAGTCTTGAAAGAATGGTGGGCTTATAAAACTGCCAGGAGTAGAATGAGGTAAAGAGGGGCATGAGGAAGTAGACACAGGCACTATAAATGGCTCTCATACTTGAGAAATTAGTACATTATCTGATGGGGTGGCTATTCAATCTTTCCTGTATAAGTAAATGAATGAATAACAACCAACGAACCAACCATCCATCCACTCACCCACCAATGGTGTTTGAGTCTTCATAGGTAGAAGGCATAGACTAATTTGGTGAGAAGACATTGGGAACAGGGGTTAAGAGATATAATCGTGTCTCCATGGTCACTGTTTAGCTTTCTGAATTTGGTCAAACCATTATTTTTCTGGGTCTCAGTTTCCTTACCTATAAAATGAAGAGGTTAGCATAGATTGCCTCTAAAATCCAGCTTTAAAATTATTGACTTGGCTCGGGGCCTGTGGCTCAATGGGCTAAGGCACCAGCCATGTACACCTAAGATAGCGGGTTTGAATCCAGCCCGGGCTGCCAAACAACAATGATGGCTGCAACCAAAAAATAGGCGGGTGTTGTGGCGGGAACCTGTGGTCCCAGCTACTTGGGAGGCAGAGGCAAGAGACTCGCTTGAGTCAGGAATTGGAGATTGCTGTGACCTGTGATGCCACGGCACTCTATCCAGGGTGACAGCTTGAGGCTCTGTCTCAAAAAAATAAAATAAAATAAAATAATAAAATTATTGACTCAAAGCTTATCCTTTAGAAATTCTCAAGGTCAGAATAAACATATTAATTTGGGGCTTAGAAACCAATACCCCAAAGTATGGTACAATGACATGTTGAACTGAAGTCTCAAGGTCACCCTGACCTCTTACAACCTCACCATCTCTCCCAAAGAAGCTGAAGTGCCTTTATCTGACTAGATAGACCCACCAAAGGAATAATTGTTTTTTCTTCTTGTCCATGTAAGACCAAGAATTTCCACACCCAGGCAGACCCTTTCACAGTAAAAGAGAACTATTTACAAGTAAATCTCTGTTCCAGATCGATTCATTCTCCTTAGTGATCTTTTATTACACTGCAATATAATTTCTCTTCTCCCAATCCTATAACCTGTTTTGCCAGGATGTAAGCTTCTGAACTCCATGGGGGGTGGGCTGTCATTTTGTGATTCTCCCAGGTATATACATTAAATCATTTTGTAAGCTTTTTCTCCAATTAATCTGCCTTTTGTGAGTTAATTTTTCATTGAAACATCAGAGAGCAAAGGGGAAATTTCCCTTGCCTTTACAAGTGCGATGTCACTCTTGGTTTTTACAAACTACCTTCAAGCAGAAGAGTTGAAAATTTCAGGGAATACCATATGTTCACTCCCAACTTAAAAACATTGTAAGAAATATATTGAATATATGCTTTTATATACTAAGGCTTGTAATTCTGTAGGAAGGCTTATCAAAGTAGATTTTCTGGATCAAAGGGAATGTAAATTTAAAATATAAATTAATATTTCTGGATTACTTTTTTAAAAAGGTGGTAGCAATTTAAATTGCCATGAACATTCTATCAAGGTTCCTAAAAATATTTCAAAAATAACAAAGTAAATGTTTATTTATCAAATAATTAAGTTGAAAACAATCCTGAAATTTATTATCTGATGAGACATGAGCAATAAAGTCATTTCTTAGGTTAAAACCATAACACTTATTTACATCATAGCCTAACACAGGTATCTTACCTATGCACCAAAAATGCACATCAATGCATCAAAAACCTATTCACCACAGTGCTTGAGTCACTAAAAACTTATTTTTGTTAATTTCACTATGAAATCTATAGTCATTTTTTTCCTTTTATTTGAGGGAGCTTTCTTTGAAGATTTTGTTTTACTTTCATATTTATTTTAGTTTAGTTACAGATTATTTATTTTAATTTTAACTCAGCCATCTAACCTAAGTTTATTCTAAGTTAAATTTTCTGGACTTTGAACCTAATACTTTTGGGAAAGAGAATTTCTTGGGCACTAAAAGATCAAAGATCTTTTATTTTTATTTATTTACTTTTTTTGAGACAGAGCCTTAAGCTGTCCCCCTGGACAGAGTACTGTGGCATCACAGCTCACAGCAACCTCCAATTCCTGGGCTCAAGTGAGTCTCCTGCCTCTGCCTCCCAAGTAGCTGGGACCACAGGCGCCCGCCACAATGCCTGGCCATTTTTTGGTTGCAGCCGTCATTGTTTGGCGGGCCCAGGCTGGATTGGAACCCGCCAGCTCAGGTGTACGTGGCTGGTGCCTTTGCCCGTTGAGCCACAGGCACCGAGCCCCTTGTTTATTTTTTTAATAACACTTGAAACAAACTTTATCAGGAGCCAGGCAAGGTATAAAATAAATGCTTTATTTATAGTATTATTTTATTTATCGTAACATCCTTATAAGCTAAGTATTATAATATTCTCCCTTTTCTATTTGCAGATGAAGATACATGTTGCTTAGAAAGGTTAAAGGCCACAGCTGGTACTTGGCAGGGCTTAATGTTTCACACTCTCAAATAACTTGCCAGAATCCATACTCCCTTCTGACTAGAGATTAGAAGACCCTAAGAGATTGGAAGGTCCTCCTGAAGGGGTAAAACCTGGTTTCTTCCTGCAAAGTCCCATTTCTACTTGAGATGCCTCTGTCACTTGATACACTCTGCCATGGCAGGTGACTCTGAGACACTGAACGTTCAAGTGTCTTAATTGTCTACAGTCTGTCTTGGTGGCCTTATTTTCCCGTAAGAAGATTATAAAACATGACTCATGACCTCTCAATATGCTAGAAAACACTGCATTTGCATTATATGTCTTCACGACAGTCCAGTGGGGTGTTAAGATCGTCTGTGATGATCTCAAAGGCGGGTAACGTCTCGGGCAGGCCTTATGCAACCTCAGGTCACCATCCTTAAAATGGGGGTAACCATTGTTCCCACTTCCTGAGTCCCCTTCGGCAAATCAATGGATGAATGGATTTGAAGTATTTAGCATGATGTCTCCTATACAATAAGTACTCAGTGAAAATTAGAGGCTGTCTGTTATTGACTCTATAATCAGTTCATACTCATGGGATTTACTGTTTATTTCTTATCCGATTCTTACTAACAAGGAAAAGAGATAGTGGCAATAGAATGCACAAGGGTCGGCTCTGCGCCTGTGGCTCAACGGGCTAAGGCACCAGCCACGTACAACTGAGCTGGCGGGTTCGAATCCAGCCCGGACCCGCCAAACAACAATGACAGCTGCAACCAAAAAAAAATGGCCGGGCGTTGTGGCGGGCGCCTGTAGTCCCAGCTACTTGGGAGGCAGAGGCAAGAGACTCGCTTGAGCCCAGGAATTAGAGGTTGCTGTGAGCTATGATGCCACAGCACTCTATCCAGGGTGACAGCTTGAGGC
>CAUYON010187290.1:0-32480 GCA_963573935.1 Arctocebus calabarensis
TTACAGATAGCCTTCATGGCATTTTCTTGATCACTATATAAAGACATTGATGCTCTACATTTAATAAGTTTCCCCAGTACCCTGCTAAGATGCACCGTAGGTGTGATCCCACCAATTGCCCTCCCTCCACCCATACTCCCCCTCATTGAGTACGTTGGATACTCGCATACCGTTCTTAAAACCAATATGCCATTTGTTGGTAACGACTAGTGCAAATACTACTTTTATCATTTGCATGCAAACTAGGAAGCAGAAGGAGACATATCCATCACATATAAAGTCTCTTTGTTTTCTTCTAAATTTTATTTATTTTTATTGAAATTATTGTTTCAGGTTAACTTGAGGGTACAAATAATTTGGTTGCAATGTTCCTATTTGTTAGGTAGACTCCCGCTTATGTTTGTGTCTCATCCCCAAGAGATGTGCCAAAACCTCCAAAATTGTGCCCATAAAGTGGGAGCACACTCATCTCCCCATGCACCTCGCTCTCCCCTCCCTCGTTTGCCCTCCTCCCACCTTGAAGTGGTTTGGGTTTTTCTTATGTGGTAATATGTTAAATCCTCTCCTGGCTTCACGTTAGAATTGAGTGCACTGGATTCTTGCTTCTCCATTCTTGTGATACTTTACTAAGAAGAATGAGTTCCACCTCCATCCAGGTTAATAACAAAGTATTGTCAGTATAGCTACAAAGAAAACATCTCATAAAATCTAACAAGCAAAGATGATATAAAAATCTATTTTTGTGAATGTCCCCAATACTATAGAACTCCATATTTAAAATGACAGCTCTTTTAATAGGAAGAGAAATAAACATTTTGGTATGAAGCAATGACAAATGTACCTAAAATTTAAAAGATAAATTTTGACAAGATTTATAATGATGAATATTTAAAGGTTTCTATGACTTGGAACTCATAAATTCAGAGCTGTTAGAAAATATAACCAGTGAAAATGAATGAGTGGATTCCCGATAATAGTTTAGAATTATCTTTTAAATATGGTAAAGATTTGCTTCAAGTATATTAGCTACTGAATGCATAGTGCTGTGAGAGGATCTTAGGTATGTCACAAACATTTTTAAAGATGATTAATTACATTATTTTTGAAAGAAGTTCAAAGTACAGTAAGTGTATATTTTTTTAACTATTTTATTTGATTGCCATAATTTAAGGGTCCTGTGGAAGGGAGAGGCATTAAGGATGCAAGACATGTCCTACAAAATTCTAACAGGTCTCCTTTATTTATAGTTATTGTCCATTTTACAAATAATAGATGTAAAATGTTAAAAACACTAAATGACTCTCTTAAAGTCATAATTGTTTACAAGTGGTTATGGATGGCACAGTTGAAAAATGCTTCTAAAATCCAATCTGATGATAGTTTTAAGTCTAATCCACTCCTATGATTTTATGGTTGGCAGAGACCTAGAAATGTCAGTCTCACCCAATGTGATTTTGTGTACAGGAACAGAGTGTTTCTTTGATTCTAAATTACCCCTGCAATGATTCTAAAAATTGTTTGCCACAGTGAATAGAGATGGTGTATGAGAGTGCGTCCAAATCATTTAGATCATGGGGATGACCCAAGAGGATATTTTTAGAACACGCCCTCCAGCCCCGATCAGTATTCATCACCCACCCCCCATCCATGGTACCAGAAAAACTAGGGCTAGCGCCGATAGATCTGAGCTTTTAATTGCTCCTCAGGTGACTGGCATCTGCTGGAAACAGAATACACTATTCAAACGGGTAAAATGAGAGATGTAATCATTTTACCCACATACCTATCCTTTCCTAATATAAAAATTTTATAATAACATCACTTCTAAATATAACAAATGCAAGTGTTTTTGGTGTGACAAGGAATACTGATGTGAAACCAAAGATGACAATGCCATATGATTAAATATGGGAAACACATGATTTCCTAGGCATTTCAGCTAGGAATTAATGCACATTTCTTGCAAAGATTTCTACTGAAGGGCCCCACGAGGCCCAGACAGTTGCTTCACTAAGCTGTCTTTCAATATAAACAGAAGAGTTAATAGTCCAGTTTTCATGAAAACCCTTTGTTTGTATATACCTGATATTCCTGATATAAAGAGGAAATATAATTACAATAAGACCTAAGCAACAAGTATTGTTTTTTGTTTGTTTGTTTTTTGAGACAGAGCCTCAAGCTGTCACCCTGGATAGAGTGCTGTGGCATCACAGCTCACAGCAACCTCCAATTCCTGGGCTCAAGCGAGTCTCCTGCCGCTGCCTCCCGAGTAGCTGGGACTACAGGCACCTGCCACAACGCCCGGCCATTTCTTGGTTGCAGCCGTCATTGTTCTTTGGCGGGCCCGGGCTGGATTCGAACCTGCAAGCTCAGGTGTATGTGGTTGTCCCCACAGGCGCTGAGCCAGCAAAAAGTATTGTTGAAAAACAAATTCTCTTGGCCAAATGCCCATCAACCCAAGAATGAATTAACAATCCGTGGTATATATACACCACGGAGTACTATTCAGCCACAAGAAAAGAGAGAGACTTTACATCATTTGTGTTTACCTGGATAGAGTTGAAGCACATTCTTCTTAGTAAAGTATTTCAAGAATGGAAAAAAAAAGTATCCAATGTATTCAATATTGATATTAAACCAATATGCAAACAACTACAGGCCCATATAAAAGAAAAAACACAAATATAGTCTAGCAAGGAGGAAGAGAGAGGGGAGGGGGAAAGAAGGAGGCAACTGGTGGGGTCTCCCTAATGTGACAATGTGAGGGTGGTCAGCACGCCCCCTGCGTGAAGGGCTCCACAACAACTTGAACTTTACCTTAGAATGGAAAACAATGCAACCTAAACATTTATACCCTTATATAATTTGAAATAAAAAAAAATACCTTAATCTCAGAAAATGTAGATGCCATGTCACAAAATCATTCTGCACATTCATGTTATAACATGGTCATTTAGTTTCTATGTCCCTTATAATTTTAAAATATTTAATATGTTTCATTCTTCAATTTTAATGTATTAAATAATTCTGTTTGGAGATTGTTAGACTTTAAATATAAAATACCATGGCAATTCCTTTTCATGGCGAAACAGGTACTCATGAAGACTTGTAACTTTGATTTCACTTAGCTTGAGGCAATTTAGCAGTTGAGTGAAGGCCCAGGTATGACAATTGAGCTGTGTATTATATTTTAAAAAGGCATGGATATAAGTCGTCTGGTTATTTGAGTTGACTCTGCTCTCACAACTTGATCAGGATCATTTAGTGTCATATTGGGATGTTCCCCAATCTGCTGGGCCAGGCACAGATTGTTCTTTTTGAACTTTATGTATATCAGAAGAACTTTGTAGTTTAATATAGACTTGGGATTTCATGGCTAAAGTATGTCTGCTAGAAAAAAATAAATGTTTTCAGAAACTAATCATTTTTCTTTTAGAGTTTGGAAATTACAAGTCTATTATAAGTGTGAACTTGCACCTCTGTCTCTCCCCCCCATTTATAACACATTATCTACTCAGCTTTTCACACTGCATACACTGCTATCACATTACAGAACCTGAGAAATTAATTGACTCAATATCTCTGAAACTTGCTATTTAAATGTGTAAGGAAATCATTATGGGAAAGATGAAACTGAAATTATTGACAGTATTGAAGGCATTATGATTGCTTTCAGAAAGAACATCCTAATTTAGGGAATGTTTTCTTATATCATACCATCACTAAAGGATGCATATCTTTTAATAATATTGTGATCTGTTATCACATAGGAAAAGTGCATAACATTATTGCAGAATTGAGGAAAAAATTACACGTGTAGAAATAATTTGAATTCCAAATGAGGGGGATTTAAAGTAAGGAGAAGAAATCTGTTAGAAATCTATGTATTATTACAATAGAAAATTGAGCCCCATCGTGACAAGAAATCTGAGTCAGATATACAGTGTTCTAGGAAGGGAGGCACTGTTGAGGAGACAACAAAATTGGGTATTGAGCACATCTGGGTCTTAATTCTTGCTCTGATATGTACAGACTGTGTAAACCTGAGCATACTATTTCAATCCTCTAAGACTCCATTTTGTCACCCAATGAAGAGGTTTTATGCCACTACTGTTTTGTTTTTCTTATAGATAGGATTAAATAATATATTTGCAAATAAGATGCTCACAAAATTCTAGCTACTTGTTCAGCATTGTGGGAGTTAGACATATTTAGATACTATTGCTAAGGGTGGTATCATTCTGTCTTTTAAGTTAAAAGCTTTTTGGAAAAATGATATGGACCTGTGTTTCTCAATGTATGTTTTACTCTGATATGCCTAAGGCATAGATAATGGTTTAATATAACACTCATTTATAAAGTATGCAGGATACGTGTGTATACAGGTGTGTGTGTGTGTGCAGTTCTCCCAATGACTCTAATATCCACACTCTCTTCTTGCCTCACTAGTTATAAATTACTGACCTCCTCAAAGCATGGAAATAAGAGTATTTCAATTTCACCCTCATTTGACTCTGTATAGAATATATTTAATTTAACATCCAAATTCATGGTGGTACCTGTGGCTTAAGGAGTAGGGCCCCCATATACCGGAGGTGGTGGCTTTGAGCCTGGCCCCAGCCAAAAACTGCAACAACAACCACAAAATAGTAACTTAATGTTCAAGTCTCAACACATGCAGCAGGCATCATTTTAAATTTAACTAATTTTTGAAATAGAAAATTTTATGGAAAGAATCTTAGAGATTGATTGTTTTCCCCCAGAGAGAATATTTTATGAGGGGGATATGTAAAGAAAATGTCGACGCTGGCTGATCATCCTGACAACTGAGGCCTGCTCAGAGTGACTCACCTCCCTGTTACCCTTTCCCGGGAAACTGCAGGATGTGATTCCTGATCATCTGGTGAAGGAGCATCCACATTCATGCCACTGCTGTTTCTCACTGCCTCTAGTACCTGATGTTTCTGTGAGGTTTTTTTGTTTTAACTGTGACAAACATTTGGAAATCAAAGAAGCAAATTTATAGGGTGAGGGTGCGGTTTTGATAGGATTGAAGCTATCTGGGCCAAGTCCTCAAAGACCTTCGATTTAAATCATCACACAGAGGAGCTCTGACGTTGGGCCTTCTTTTCTCATCCGTGCTGCCAGCCTATCAAAGCTACTTTCTGAGGTAGGGTGGGACTTGATGTTCCAGGTACTTCTTCTCTGAGACCGACCTTCAGTAATGCATCTGCAGGGAGGGTCATTTCCTGAGAATTTCTCAGGGCACTTAAATTCTGTACTCTATAAATATGACAAATTTTAGCCATCTTGATCTATAAGACACAAAGAAAAAGAAATTTTTGTCAAAGCTATTCCTAGAATTCTTGAATGCAACCCAAGAACCCTCACACTCAAAACTCCTATGAGTTAAAAATAAGTCTAATATTCCTTGCCTTAGTTTTATCTGATTATCAGTATTTAAACTGCTTGCATATTTTATAAAAACACAGTTTTCATTGCAGGAAGATATAAACATTCTGGGGGAAAATGTTTCCATAGTAATTTTGTGGGTAAAACATTCTGTGTTGTGATGCTATTGCCTGCTTTTATATTTATGTTTCTTAAGGGACTTTTTTTTTTTTTTTGCTAGATTTAGGCATCAACAGAAGGATGTCACAAGGTCACTACATGAAGAAGGCATTTCAAACAACATCATACACTTTTGTTTTATATTTTCTCTTGTCACATTGTTATGTGTTGTTAAAAAAATATTATAAGGTGCACACATGGAAAATTTCCTAGACTTAGAATAATCAAATGAAAGAAAAAGCTTTGTTTGGATATTTTTATAGAACAACATGTACTTCTACATTCAGTATATCTTAGTTTAAGTTATAGAGTAAAGTTGACACAGATTTCATTTAAAAAGATTTATTGCAAAGAAGAATCTGGCACAATATCTCACTGCATTTGCAGTAACATAGAAGGTTAGATCCAGAAAAGACTTCACATTTGTTCTTCTCCAACAATTTATAGATCAAGAAACCTTTGGGAAAAGGTGAAATAACTTGGCCACTTGAGAAAAAAAAATTCATGCTTAGATCAAGGTAATATTTACTGCAGACTTATAAATGCCACAAACTCTACTTATACTGCATTTTGAACTTTATAGCACTCTTGAGAAGATGGCATTTTTAATCCCTATTTTATAGATAAGAGAGATTTGAAGACATGAGGTGATTTCCTGGATGCCAGTTAGTTAGCAAGTGGTTAAACAGATTTGAACCTAGTTAATTTTTTGGTTATGCCTGACAGAAAACCAATAAACATATGTTGGGTTAATGGATAAATCAGGGAATGGATTTGCAAGAATGACTTCGATGTAACTCTGTCCCTAACATACCATCAGAACTTGAGTATATAATTGTTTGTTTTAGTTTATCCCTTTCACAGAAGCTTAATTCACTTGTATAACCTTACTTCAGCACTTTCCACCAAGATTAATACAATTATAATGGCACACGTCTTTGCTGGTAAAGAAATGACCTATAATTATTCATTATTAAATATATGGGCAAATTTCAGACCCATCAAAAAATGATGCCTCAGCCTAATTAACTTTGATTTATGGTATGCCCAGGAAATGACTTTGAGTGGGCAGATATTTAAGTTGTTATACTCTTTCACATTCCCCTGAAATGAAAATGGTGTGTATTTAACTGCTCACACATGTGGTTTCTCTTTTGTTATAAAAAAATTTGAATATTAAGAGTGCATTGAAATAATTTTGAATAATTTGCAACCTAACTCACTGATAGTAAGCACAGTCAAGTATATTTCTGCTTATATCATTTTGAAAGTGTGACCAATTACTAAATGAATGATCACAGATAATTTCTGGAAATAAATAGATTATGGCCATTTTTTAAAATAAAATTATTTCAGATGTCAATTATGTTGAGCATATTGTCAGTCCTACTTGGTAATTAAACCTCTGTTTCTACAGTCCTATTTGATTTTGCAAGTAGATATGCATTTGGTAATCAAAATCTGTAATAAGTAGTTTTCATTCATTTATAGAGTAAGAACAAAAACCCACCAGATTTTCTTGGAAGCTAGTACTTCTAATGGTAGAAGTGGCTCCAAAATGCAAAGAGAGTAAGAAGCTCTCCAATGATGCCTCTGAAGTATAGAGCAGGGGTTTTCTTTTCATTTCTTTTTTGTTTTTGTTTTTTTTTTCAGGACAGCAAGTGACTTTCTTTTTCATAATACAAGTCAAATCATTGTTAGAATATTGTCTAAGATGCTCTTGCAAATAACCCCTTACTACTTTTTTCTTTGCATTTTGTTCAGTAAATTTTGTAAGATATAAATCAAGATAGAGTAAGTTAAAAAGAGCTGATTCTATAACAATGAGGTATAATAAAGTTACAAAAACGATAACACAAAAAGATGAACAGTAGCTTTAGAGGCACAATGTTTTGACTTTTAATGCCAACATTACTATTTATTAGGTGGAAATCTTGCCCAGATTTTCTATTTTTCTGATTCTCAATTTCTACAGCTGTTAAATGCAATATAGGCAATGTTCCCATCACAGAGTTGCAAGGAGCTAAAGGGTAAGTAGCATTTATGTAGCATGTACAGCACGCTTAGTAGGCACTGCCACAGGGGCAACGCTGTGCAATAAGAATTACAATCCAATTTCAAGATAAAAAAATTTTCCCACGTTTATATGTGATTGAGAAGGAAGAAAAGTTCCATTGATTCAAACTTGGAGCTAGGTGGTTTAAAAGTCACCCTCTTTCTATTTTTAGTAGAGAGTGAGACTCCGTCTCCAAAACAAAGTTGTTCTTTTTGCACAACACAAAAACAACGGCACCGCGAGAGGAAGCAGCTCCGGGTGGACAGTCACCAGTGGTGGACACAGTGGACGTGGGGACCACTCAGACTCTGGGCGAAATTCACCCTCTCTTCTAATTTCACTTTTCCTTTTGGTTTCAATTTAAAAGAGAAACAGGAGGGATACACTCCCCGTGCATGTGTCTGTGTATACGGGTGTGTGCGCCTGGGAGAGAAAATATATATTTTTTTAATTACCCAAACTAGATTCCAGTGAAAGCGTTGAAGGATTTTCCCCCCTCCCTCTGGTCTAAAAACGACTTAGCTTCGATGTGATTCTCAAGTTTACCAACAGGGGGCGGGAGAGCGCTGCGCTCAGAGTCCCGGGCTCCTCCGCCTTCACCGCCCTTTCCACCTGGCTGTCCTAAAACAGGGTATCGTGGGAGCGGGCCTGGTAGCTTGTGATTGCTAACGAGGTCTAGTTGCCGGAATTTAGTTTATTCGCGCAGTGCTGGAAGTCTTTGCAATAGTAAGTGAATGAAGTACTGTGATTAGGAAGGCTTGTGTAGGGAAGGAGCTGGGACTGGGCATTGGAAAGGAGGTAATTACAAGGCACAGGGCTGCAAATGCGAAGCGCCCTGTTACAGCGAGAGAGCAGGACGCTGCGCAGGTGTCCTTCCCGCAACTGCGCGGACCTCTTCTTAATTGTCTATTCCCAAACTCTCAAGCTTCCCACTGGAAAACCTGTCTACACCTAAGAGAAAAGGTTTGAAGGGACAGGTCCAGAGACACTTGGACTCCAGACTTCGGGGCTGAAATCTTAGAGTAAGTCACCATTCAAAAGGAATGTAATAATGAGCTGCCTTTATCGATAGAATGTCTAATAGAGAATTATCTGTCTTATAATTATTCATCAAATGTCACTGACCAATAAAAAATGCATTTACCTTGTCTTCACATAAAGAAATTCAAGAGTCCTCAGAGCCTTTAGGCAAGTGATAGAGCTTTATAAATACAACTTTTATCTTGAACTTTTCCCCAAACTTGCCAGATAGGCCTTGTTTTTCTTACAAAAGGAACAAGCATGTGAATTATTTCCCGTGGGGCTGAGGTGAGGAGGCAGAGTTGTAGGTTGAAGAGGGGAAAGGTTTGCGGTAAATTGTGCTTGTGTGTTCTCTTTTGGTTCTTAAATAACCCATTCCTTTCCCCAGAGGCGACTCACTCGGTGATCATACCCCAGATTCCTTGAGGATCTGCGGCAGGTACAGATGTGCTAGGAAGCTGATTTACCTCCACCTCTTTGTCTCACATTTCCCTGTGAGCATCATAAGGCTCAACTCAGATATGTTGGCTTCTGTGGAATGAAATGAGCATGACAACATTCCAGGAGACATTCTAGGAGATGGGTCTGTGTCCTCAGGTCCTGGGATAAACAGTAGTGCCCTGCCAATTTCCCTTTGAGATAAGGCAGTTGTGTAGATGCTTTTGGAATCTTTTATGATAGGTATAAGCCAGAGTTTGCCTAGAATTTCACTTTCACATGATGTAAAATGGATCAGGACTCTAAGAGAAGTTAAGCCCAGTCATAAGATCCAGCTGGTCTATTTCAAAGTGAGAAGATAGTGAAGTAGTTGCCCCATCTTCAACACTGTGCTTCCATTACCAGCCTTTATCTCACCTTCCCTTCCCACCCAGCCCTAAGGAACACATCTTTCTCTTCTGCCTCCCTCATTTCACAATTCATAATCCAAGTCATATTAGAATATAAATGGCTGAGAACTCAGTTAAAGCACAACTAAAATTTATTTTTCAAGGCAAACTTCTCTTGATTTAGTCAAGGACCCTATAGTGTTCAGAAAGTCTGAAGTTTTGTCTCAATTTGTACTTTTCGGAACTTTATAAACATGGTGGGGCACGGTGGCACACACCTGTAGTCCCTGCTACGGAGCAGAGGCTGAGGCAGGAGGATTGCTTGAGTCCCAGTCGGAGGTTGCCGTCAGTTACACTCAGCCACTGCCCTCCAGCACCAGTAACAGAGTGACACCCTGTCTCAAAAGCAATCAAATCAAAACTCCCCCCAAACAAAATCGAAAATGTAAATATTTTCTGTTTTAAATAATTAAAATGAAGTCTATCCAGAGTTGGTGTTGACACTGGCAATAATAGATATTAGCTAATCCACCCTGTTTGGTCCAGTTCCTCTAGTGACTGGTAGAACACATTTGGTCAGTAGCCACAGAATTGAGTGATGCTAACTCGCCCATATGGCAATTGAACTTGCAGTCTTCACTTCATTAACACCATGCTCCAACCAGCTGAACTAACAAGCCAAGAAAATCAAATTAAACACTACATAGGGCTCTGGTTGATTACATTTGTCTCTTTTGGACTGTTCATTCAAACCACATTTACCAATGACCAACTTCTAAAGGATGAGGATTGAGTCTACAGGACTTTTGTTCACTTTACCCTTTCTTTTAAAATTATAGAATGGACTATACTACTTAAATGCAGGCAGCAAAGTCATGAGCATATATCAGCAAAATTATGGTACCTAATGTTCTTTATCAGAAGCTAAAGTGGCATATTTTAAACATCCAAGAGGGAAGCTGCTCCGTTTGCAGGCAAAGGGGTGATGGGATGGTCTTGGCTGTTTTTTGATCCATGTCTGTGCACCTCTCTTTCTGCCTTCAGGAATTACCTTTCTTTGTGCTAGGATATGTACTTGAGCTTTCATAGGAACACCTAGGTTACAGGTGAAATTTGACTTCTAATCATGCTTCATGACCTGACACCCCAGTATTCTATCAGAAGTTCATACCTAGTATGCCCAGGAATCTGATTTCTGAGGAGCATATCTAAACAACGGTCCATCTGTGACTCTTGATAATTAATGCAGTGTCCTACTCCTTAGGCAGCAGTGTGAACAGGATCTAGTTCTTTCTCTGCCTAAATAACCAGGCATGGATAATAATCATTTTGCTAAATTTAATTCATTTTCTTTAATTAACATTTTGACACATATGCATTTGTCAACTCCCTAGGCATTTACTAGATTAATGTTTTATGATGAACCAACGTGTCAACAAATATTGTGTCTGAAATGTTTAAATAGGCTGAATTTTTGAAAATGCTGTTGATATTACTTTATGATGCATTATTTAAGATATTGGTTTTGAGACTTAGAGGAGCTGGTGATTATAGGCTCATGGAGTGCCTCTTAATATACAATTTTAGATGGTGTTCCTCTGTGGATTAAGACAATTTAGGAGATGGTTTAGTAAAATAAAACAAACACCAAATATTATAGTTAATCATTACAAACCATCCTACTATTCATATTCTGGAAGGAGAAGATTTTGCCTATTTTATTACTTGTAATAGTCATCATTTAATTTATTTTACTGGAAGCAAAAGCCATTTTCAATGACACATACATAGAGATCATTCACTTATTCATTTTACACACGGAAAAATAAAAGGAGAAAAGAGCAAGAGGCACAGAGAGGGGGGAATCTGCTCAACCACTTAGTGTTACAGTCAAGAAAAGCTAGGTCTCCACACGACATAGACTGAATTGTGTCCCCCTACCCCGCTACCCTAACCCCACCCTGTGACTGTATTTGAAGACAGAGTGTTAAAGAAGATAAACATGGTTAAATGGTGTCATTGGAATGGGGCCCTCATTGGAAAGATTGGAATTCCTCCTGTGAACATGAGACAGGTGGGCAGGGGCGAAGCCATGTGGGGCCACAGCAAGAAGACACCACCTGCAGGCAGAGAGAGGGTCCACATAAGAGACTGACCCTGGTGCCCGCACACCTGGGAGTAAACACATTTCTGTTTATATCACCCCATCTGTGTATTTTTTGTTCCTTTGAGAGCATCCAGAGTTACACCACGTTTCTGCTCAGAGTTCTTCTGTTACCCCATGCTACTACTTCAGGGGCTGACAAAAAGCACTCTTTATGACACATTTCATTCAATAGGTGTTAACAAGTGCCAACCTCTCAGCACAGGCAAGTTCATTTTAAAATGGGTTATGGGGGTGATGAGAATGCCAACTGCTGCATCTCTCCTCTGTGCCCAGACCCTGGCACAGACCTTACTGTGATCTGCTTCCAACCCTCCTCTTTCTTTCTCTCTGTTTTCAAAGGTACTCTCCAAAATTAATCATCACGTTGCAACTCCCTCTAAATTATTTCGCTGGGGGTCACCACAACATGAGGAACTGTATTAAAGGCTCGCAGCGTTAGGAAGGTTGAGAACCGCTGCTCTAAATAATCCTGCATTTTGCCCCTGGGAAGGATAGAGCTGCATCACTTTTGCTTATTCATTTTCTTTTGCAAATTGCAATGCAAAATTCTTGTCATTTCCTTTTTTCTTTTTTTCTACCAATGATTAATAAGATTGGAATCCAAGACTCCTATATAATTTTGAAGTTGGGGGAATTAAATTTGATAATTTAGCAAACTTCTTTATCATAAGCATAAAACCAATGAAAACAAGCTTTCAACATTTGTGTAAAATGAACTCTTGGTCATACAGACCTTATTTAAGAATGCTGGCTTGAGTACTGAGGCGTGGAGCTGCAAACCAGTTAAAGGGATATGGAAGAGGCCTCTAATGAGGCACTTTTAATTCAAAGTCAGAAGAATGAAAAGAATTGGGAGAGGTGTGCTTGGTAATAATTAAAATAAAGCACGAGGCAGGGGCTTATATTCGGTGCATATCACATTGAAAACCATTTTCAAAATCAACCTCCAGCATTGTAATGGTCTGGCTGCAGCTGATGTGTTTTCTTCTTACATCTTTTCTTCAGAGGCAAATGCCACGGAAAGAGGTACCTGCTTTCCAGCAGCCTGTCGGATAAGTTGCACACTAGAAGGTGAAATCAATTATAAATCTGACAACACAGTGGAATGTTCCGTTGACTTTAAACCTCTGAGAGAACGCGAGGGAGTTCTGAATAGTCTAATCACTCAGAAGGCACCTGTGATGTTGCTAATTTGCCTCTGAGGAAGTCCGTGAAGAGGAGAAGGGGATCAGACGGCACTCAGTGGCTGAAGTAGGTAAACTGCTGTTCTGCGCTTGTTTGCACTTTATTCATAGTTTTGCAAGAGTAGCTATAAATTGGTTGGTGAAAAGGATGATTTATTCTCTTTTTTCTTGGAATGTATGAGGTCTTGGAGTGAATGTCTGTACATGCACGGATTATTTGGTGATGCTCTAGAATGAAACATTAATATTTCATATGTTAAAAGACTTCCTAGGCTGAAAAGTCTTGTGGTTTCAGTAGGATTTTGTAATATGCATAGTACAATTGTAGGAGGTTTCCTAAAGTAACTGCTGGGGACCGTTCTCAGAGTGATACTAAAGTAGAAACAATTCTCAATTCTCATGATTGCATTTTTTCTTTAAATTTATAGACAAACAGTGGAGCGTGGATGCTCAATCCCTGATTCATATTTGGATAGTATGTGCATATAACCCATGTGCATCTTCTATATACTCTAAAATATCTAGATTACTTATAATAACCTAATACAATGTGAGTGCCAGGCAGGTAGTTGTTACTGTACTGTTTAAGGAATAATAGCAAGAAAAGAAGTCCGTACATATTCAGTACAGATGCAACAAGTTTTCTTAATATTTTTACTCCGGTTCATTGAATCCTTGAGTATGGGGTCAACTGTTATACTAATGCCTGAGGAAACAACGTGAATTCACATTCACACTCGTGTTTATATAAAATATTTAGAAAACATTTTAGACGAATAACTATCAATATTTATATCATTTGGGTGATAAATTTATATTATTCCTGAGAACACATGTGCTGAGAATATAATTCAGATAAGAAAAATTTATATTTATTGAAATATTTATTGTCTTCTTATGATAACGAAATCTTGGAAGTTGTCCAAATGTCCAATAATTAAATCATGTAAATTGTGCTGATACTGCTCTGTTTAGTATTTCCTCAGCCGTACCACAACAGTGTAAATAATGTACAACAAAATCAGAAAATGCACAAGCTAAAATGTTAAGCGATGGTAAGAGCCAATTACATAGCATCGCATTTCCTCAGAGGCCAGTGTTCACTGGGCTCCCATCAAATATAACATATGGGAGCCAAAGTACCACCTCAGACCTGCTCTCCTGCCCCTATTGTTCATGTTGTTGAGTTTTGTCACTATAAACCCTAAGCTGGGAATCTAAAATCCTCGAGTTTGCCCTCAACGTTCCCTTTCTGAAAAAACCCACCATCTCCATTCTCCGTTCTGATGACCTGCGCCCTGCTTGGCCTGGCCTTCACCTTGTCATGACTTGTTACCGAAAGCAGCATTTTAACATCTTGTCTCTCCCTTCCCATATTCTCCCCTCTTTAACAAATGTATTCCTCTAAAACTCAGATGAGATCATGTCATTCCTCTGAAGTATTGATGATTCTCCAGTACATATGGGATAAAATCTGAAGTTTTTCATTAGATAAATGGTAACAAATAAGATTTTGTATATTTCCCCTCCAGAGCACTAATAACAATTTTAAGATTTGAGATTTGGCTAAAAATAAAAGGACTTATCAAGTTAGAGCCAGATGCCATATTGAAGATTTGGGGTATAATTGCCTATGTGGCAAGATATGACAGCCCAGTCCATATAAACCCCAATATTTGAAAAAGAGGACTACGGAATCTCATTTACTTGTGAGATCATAATGTTATGTAAGAATACATGCCATATTTTGCCCTTGGATATAAGGAAAGATTGATTGTTTTTATTTTTGTTTATTTAATTAATTAATGTATTTTTAATTTTTTTTTTTTTTTTGTGAGTGCCCTCGGTAGAGTGCTGTGGCGTCACACAGCTCACAGCAGCCTCCAGCTCCTGGGCTTAGGTGATTCTTTTGCCTCAGCCTCCCACGTAGCTGGGACTACAGGCACCTGCCACAATGCCCGGCTGTTTTTCTGTTTTTACAGTTTGGCCGAGGCTGGGTTTGAACCCGCCGCCTTCTGTATATGGGGCTGGCGCCCTACTCAATAAGCCACAGGAGCCATCCAGATTGATTGTTTTTAATTAACGTTATCTATTTGTTGGGTCAATGATTGCATCATGATTTATTACATTATTATATTTGTTAACGTTAAAATATGTTTTAAAAGTAGGGCCTATATCAAAATGAAAATTCAACAACACTGGTGATAATTATTGTTTTTAGAATAAGGGTCAGCAGCACGAGAAATATTTGGTTATATTCTAGGTTGCCCAGTTCAATTCTCCAGGACAAAAAAGAATAGAAGAGTTTAAGCCAGATACCCTGCCGAATAGAGAATGTACATGGCTTGAATATGATTTCAGTTTTAGTAATTTTTTTCCTCTGGTACTTAATATAATAGATACCAAATGGTGTACGAAGATCAATAACTTTAGAAAATGATAATTGTTTGAGTTTCTTCTGATTCGTGTTAAAGGAGAGAATGATTCTAAATAGGTTGAATTCCCATGTTCTCAACACAAGAGATGGGAGGGCTGGGAGATTCTGCCTGCTCAGCCTTCAGATTTGGGAGTTGGATATAAAAGACTGCGATTTGAAACAAACAAGATAATCATGGTAACCTTCAGACCTCCTTGAAAGTGACAGAAAGAGGAAAAGACTTTTTAGGTTGTGCTGAAACTTGCATAAACAGAGTTCTAACATCTGCTCCCAGGGAGACTACCAGCAAGAATTGATTAAGTGCACAGTTATCATTGGAATCTGCATAAGGATTAAAACATTTAATCGATAGGTATTGAATAAGTAATTCGTACATGGTCTGCTAAAGGAGATATATGTTGCTGGCATATTCTTTTACAAAAGTTAAGTATTATCTTTCTCCATCACTTTCAAGAACAATTAAGATTTTAATTAACAGAATTCTACTTTATTTGGGAAGAATTTTAAACATTCATTTAAGAGAATTGCTCCATTTACCAGCTATTGCTGGGCTTGTTTGGTGAGTGTCACGGAGAAAAGAAGCAGAACGGAAAATTGCTTTCAGATAGATGCACCCTTCAGCCCTTTTTGATATCATTACCCTATAACTTTCTTTTGCTTTAATGATTTGTGTTCATTTGATGGCCTAAAATATTTACTCTATAGTGTTGAGTAGAAAATGTATAATTAATTTGAAATAAATTTTCATTATGATTCTCATTCCATGGTTGACATAATTCTACTTCTGCACATTCTATGATCCTCATTTTGGCCAATCTTAATGTTTTTTAAGAAAACTAATAGAAGAATGAGCTAAAAGTTGAAACTAGTTAGAAGATAATAATTTCTTTGTAGGTCCAGAAAAACGATTGCTTAAATTTGGTTACTGTAAAATAAATAATTTATCAGCTTAAATAACCATTGATCTAAAGCTTTCTCAATTAACACCTACCCGTCTTATTAATTCCATTGTATTTCTCCTCTACTATCCTTTACAGGAATCAGTTAAGATTTGGCAAAGTAGGCAAGATTCAGCATTCTTAAGGAGGCAAAGTAACTCTTCTCTTGTGACCTATAATATCATTTAAATACTTCACCGTTTCTTGCACAATGTTGCTAATATTAGATTAGGTATTAGGTTCCTGGTTTTCTCACAAAAATGAATTCATAAATTTTCTAATTGTATATATATAAATATTTACAAATATATAATAACATAATGATATGTATTTATTTACTTACCAT
Organism: Arctocebus calabarensis; assembly: GCA_963573935.1. Taxonomy (NCBI): domain Eukaryota; kingdom Metazoa; phylum Chordata; class Mammalia; order Primates; family Lorisidae; genus Arctocebus; species Arctocebus calabarensis. The sequence continues at coordinate 16,547 of CAUYON010187290.1, forward strand.
ATATTTCTCCCTTTCTTTTCTCTTTGTTAATTTTTGCATTTGTAGCATCCTTTTTATTCTATGTGAAATTTCCCTTTATTGTAGCGTGTCTTCAGTTGGGTCTGCCTGGCAGCATGTTCTCTCAGTTGGTGACATTCCAACATGCCATTCACTTTTTACCTTTAAAGAACAGAATATAAGGCCAGTAGTGCCCCTACCCCACCCACAGCAGGTTACAAATATCACTCTGTCATCTTCTGCTTTTTATCTTTGCTCTTACAAAGGCAGGTTTCAGTCTTGTTGCTCTCCTTGGGTATAAGCAGTCTTTTTTTGCTAACGACTGTTATAATTCTAAAAGATTAATTTTTTTTCCCCTTCCTGATCCTCCATGGCCAGTGCTTTACAATGTAGCTGCTTGCCTTTCTTTGCATTGTACTGCTTGGAGTTCTCACAACTTTTTATATCTGCAGATTGGCATATTTAACCAATTTTGGAATTTGGGGGCCATTGTCTCTTCAAAAATTGCTTTTGCTTTATTCTTTATCCCTTCCAATTCTGCAACTAAAATAGTATTGACTAGTGACTCCCCAATCTCTGTGTATGGCACAGCCTTTTATTCCCTTGTTATGCTGAAAGTTGTATATATTTTATAAACATATATAGGTCAACACTTTTTTTAGCTTTCTCCAACTTACTTAGTTCATAAGGTCAATTACTATATTTTTGTACTTACAGGATTTCCACTTTACTTTTTTTTACTGATTCTAGTTCTCTAATAAACATTTCCAATTTATCATTGGTAATCCAATATACCATACATTGTGCAAGAAACAGTGAAGTAATTAAATCTCATACGTGTTACAAACCATTTTAATTTTCAATTACAGTCATTTTTAAGTTCTTTGCTGTAAGATCAACATCTTTATTACTTAAGCCTTTTTCCTTATGTTTGTTTTCTATATATTTTTTAAATTTATTTCAGAATGTTACAGGGGTATACATAGTTTTCTTTTGTATGTTTTAAATCAAAGATATAATTATGCCCCTCACCCAGAAATTGTGCCGTGTTCCCATTGCCTTCCCCCTTCCTACTCCTTTAAATTTCACTGAGTATTGCTCAGTGAAAATGTGCTGATCAAATAGTTTCAGTTTAGTATTGAGTACATGGGGTGTTTGTTTTTCCATTTTTGTGATACTTCACTTAGGGGAACAGTCTTCACTTCTACCTAGCTTGTTACGAAACGGCACTAGATCACCATCTTTTTATGGCTGAGTAGTATTCCATGGCATACACATACCATGTTAGTGATTCATTAATGAATTGGATCATTAATGGGGCACTTGAGTTGCTCCCATATCTTTCTGATTGTGAATTGTGCTGCTATAAACATTTGAGTGCAAGTGTCTTTTTCCTAAAATAATGTCTTTTTTGTTCCTTTGGATTAATAGCTACTAGTGGGATTATAGGATCAAATACTAGGTCTTCTTTAAGTTTCCTGAGGAATCTCGATATTATCATCCAAAGAGGCTGAAGTAGTTTATAGTCTGACCAACAGTGCAGGAGAGTTCCTACCTCTCTGCACCCACGCCAGGATCAGTTGCTTTGAGACTTTTTGATGAGAGTCATTCTCATTTGTAGGTGACATCCCAATATAGTTTTGATCTGAATTTCCCTAATGATTAGAGATGTTGAACATTTTTTCATGTGTTTCTTGACCATTAGTCTGTGTTCCTTAGAAAAGTTTCTCTTAATTTCTTTTCTCCACTTTTTCATGGGTTGTTTGATCCTTTATCATTGATTTGTTTGAGTTCTTAGTCGAATCTTGTTATCAGCAAACAAGACAAATGTGTGACATTCAAATATCTTCTCCCATTCTGAAGGATGTCATTTTTTTTGTTGTTGATTGTGTTCTTAGCTGCGGAAAAACTTTTTACCTTGATCAGGTCACAATTATTCATTTTTCTTGTTGCTACGATTGTTTTGGGAGTCTTCGTAAATCCCTTGCCTCGCCCAGTATCTTTAAGAGTTTTTCTAACATTGTGTTCTATGATTCAAATAATTTTATGTCTTGGGTTAAAACTTTGTTACCTATTGTGAATTAATTTTTGTGAGTAACAAGAGGTACAGGTCATGTTTCAGTCTTTTTCTTGAGATTCAAATCAAAGACACAATATCCTTCACAGTAGCATCAAAGAAAATGAAATACCTAGGAATGTATGTAACAAAGGCAGTGAAGGCCCTCTAAATGGAGAATTATGAAACACTGGGAAAAGAAATTACGGAGGATGTCTACAGATGGAGAAATAGATAATGTTCATGGACTGCTGGAATTGACAAGGTTAAAATGTCAATGCTACCCAAAGTCATTTACAGATTCATGTGGTTCCCATTAAAATTCCAATAGCGTACTTCCCAGATCTTGGAAAAATAATTCTATGCTTCACATAGAATCAGAAAAGACCCTGAATAACCATTGCATTCTTACATACTAAGTCCAGATTCAGACCCTTTCCCAGACCTCAGGCTAAACTATAAGGTTATAGTAATAAAAACAGCATGATATTGGCATAAAAATAGAAACATAGACCTATAGATCAGAACAGAGAACCCTGGTATGAAACAAACCTGATATTCCCACTGATCTTTGACAAAGCAAACACACACATACACTGGGGAAAAAAATCCCTATTCATTAAACAGTGCTGGAAAAACTGGATAGCCACACAGTTTTTCCTATCATATTTTATCTTAGTCCTATTCCTAGAAATGCTTGTCAGTTTTCACTTACATTTTCATACATTTTGTATGAAAAATTGGAGCTATATTCCTGTAGGTAGAGTTCTCCCTGTTCTCCAGCAGGGAGCAGAGGAGCTGAGTTCTTCAATCCAAACAGGTACTCAGTTGACTCGAGGCCGAGTTAGTCTGTAAGGATTGGGGTCCCTCTGATTTCCCCACACCAAGTGTGTCGTCCTGCAGGGTTTCAAACTGAGAATCTGAGGATCACTGACAACATCCCTCTGGTGGGACCTGAAATAGAACTTGTGACTCCCACGCAGCAGAGCCTGAGAGGTACACTTGGATTTTCAGTTATTTTCTTCCTCTGTGGTCTCTGCATTTAGTCAGTTCAAATCCAGGCTCCCATCACACCACAGACTTCAATTTTTCTCTTTCTGGCTCTTGAGTTACCAGAAGGTTTGTAGTCTATTCTGCATTTTATAGGAACTCATTCCCTGGCTCTTGACCTCACACTCTTTCTATACTGATTAATTACAAGCGTCCTGAAGTGAAAGAGGCAGGCAGAAAATTGAGATCATCTCAGGAAGCTTCATCTAAACCATAGCTACATTAGCAATTTCTATGCATTACAACACATTTTTCATATATTATATAACCTTTCTACTTTTTTTCTTTTAGTGATATTAATTGAGTAAAAATAAGAGCAGAATTCAATATTCTATATCATTTTTAATATAAAAGATTTTTATACTTTGGGTTATTTCTTTTGTGTTTATGAAAGTGATCATCTGCATTCTTATTTAGTCATTAATCTTTTGTGCACTGACCTGCAAAATGTAGTAGCTGACCCCTTGAGACTCTAACCACCTGCTGTTGCACACGGTTCTCTCCTGCCTAGCCTAGCTACCATAACTTTGGTTACTATCTCTTTGTATTGAGTATTTGAATTATTTTATTTATTAACTGTGGTTATGTAGTTATAACACCTTTTCGATTAATACAGTCATCCACTCCATGTTTTGTTACATTATCTTTGCTTTTATATTATATAGTATATATATGTGTGTGTGTGTGTATATATATATATATATATATACACACACACATTGATATACATACACATTGTGTGTGTATATGCACCCATGCATACACATGGTATGCACAGAGGAGGCCAAAATATATGTACACATTTTAAGAAAGAAAAAAATACTGTATTAAAGCTTTAATACTCAAGTCATGTTTGACTTATACAGTTATAGGAGGTGCTTGTATTCCTCTTTTGTTATTGGTATATATGGAGTCTTATAATGTTATATAGCTTTTTCTTTTCTTGAAATGTTTAAACTTTTTTGGTGATTATATATATACATGTGTGTGTGTGTGTGTGTGTGTATCAGATGCCATTTATTATTTTATTGTTTAGATTTATTCATTTGCCTAGGGTTTATTTGGTATACTGTGGAAGATCTAAACTGATTTTCTAAAAGTCTAATTTTCTATAAGTTATTCCACCATTATTAATTTCATATTTTTCCTATCCATTGATTTATGACTCCTTCTTTATTATTATATATTAAAGGCTATGGTTATATTTTGACAATATGGATTTTTTAATCATGTCTTCATTAAGATACTTTTATATTAATATATGCATATAGTATACATATTTGGGAGTACTGATTATTTTATTTTTAAGTGTTTCTTTTTTTTTTTTTAAGACAGAGTCTCAAGCTGTTACCCTGGGTAGAGTGCTGTGGCATCACAGCTCACAGCAACCTCAAACTCTTGGGCTTAAGCTTTTCTCTTGTCTCAGCCTCCCAAGTAGCTGGGATTACAGGCACCCACCACAGTGCCCACCTATTTTTTGGTTGTAATTTTCATTGTTGTTTGGCGTGCCCAGGCTGGATTTGAATCTGCCAGCTCTGGTATATGTGGTTGGCGTCTTAGCCACTTCAGCTACAGGCACCAAGCCAAGAGTTTCATTTTTTTGAAATATAATTTTCATCAGATTTTGGAATAAGTACCCCAAGTTTTTTATTTACCTATTTTTTAAGACAAAATCTTTAGATATTTTTAATGGTATTACATTAGACAAATACATGTATTTAAAAATTCCTAACATTCATTTTTTAGTACCAAATACTCTCTTTTAGGAATCTGGTATTGATACTATTTACTAAAATTTAATAAGTTTTTAATTTTATATTGGTCATACATTTTTTATTTCTAGATTTTTATCTTTTCAAATTAGTGGCTTTTATTGGCACTGCATTTACAAATTGGAATAAGACTTTCTACTAAATACTTTTTAAATATCCATATTTTATTTGGCCATTTTATACTCTACCTTGTTTTTAAAACTTATTTTAAAAACATTTTTGAAAATCTTTTAAATTAAGCTAAAGAACCATGATATGCAACCTATAGTAACTTAAGATGTTCAAACAGATTATAGGAAAAATAGTGACAATTTTACCTCTTACCAATTAATAATTTTATTATACATTATTGTTTTAGATTCTATTTATAAGTTAGAAATGCTTCCGAAATAACTTCATTAAATATAATGATTGGTCATATATTTTGTCAGAAATATTCTTTATACAATAACAGATGCGTCTGTCAAATTCTTATTGATGTATTTTTTTATTAAAATATTGGAATAGGTTAAATGATTCTTTGGTATGAGGGTGATCATATTTTGTTGATTGTTAATAACACCTTTATTCAGTGATGTCATGTGATAAGTTATATTATTAAATTTCCTAACAGCTTTTATTTATTGCAAAAACTACAAAATGATGTTGACTTTTTAAAATACATTATTGAATATTGTTTTCTCTCTTTTTCTATTGTGGTAAGAATGCATCACATGAGATCTACTTTCAGCAAATGTTTACATGCCCTGTGTGGTATTGTTAAGTGTGGGCACAGTGATGTTCAACCTATCCTATCCCTCGAATCTTCCTATCTTGTGTAACAGAACTCATTTTCATTGTTGTTTTCTAAAGTTTGTTTGACTTCCATACATGTAATGTGGCTAAAACTATCTTGGCTTTATTTTACTTTTGTGCTAGAATCTTTAGTTATTGAAATCTATTATGTTTGCTATATGGGCAGAATGGTTTTGAGATATTCCTATATGTTGGAAAAGCTTATGAAGTATTTATAACTTGTTACCTGAGAGTATTTTTAATTGAAACCAAAGACAGAACAATTTTTCAAGATGAATGTTTTGACAATTTTCTCAACTTTTCTTTTTATTAGTGTAAAATTACATTAAATTTGATCTAAAGTAGCCTCTAATGGAACAATATATAAACAAACTAATCTAAGTTGTTCTAGTCATAGCAAGTAACTGAGTGTTGGTCAATCATAGCAGCCAAGCTTCAACCAATTACATATCCAAATAAGGTTAGAGTGAGCCATAACTAATGAGATTATTTTGTTTGTCACGTCTGATTTTTATCTACAAATTCTACTTGTCTGCTCTGCTGAGTGCGGCTGTCTGAACCTACTGGTATAAGTTGCTGCCTGTTTCATGAATTGTTTCTTTACTCAAATGAACCACTAAATTCAACTTGTCATAAGTTTTTAACATTAGGTTTTACTTGTATTTAAAAATTTCTAGTTCAGGCAATTTTAGTAATTTCTAGTTTCATAGAAACTATCCGTTTCTTTGCAAGTTGCTGCTTACCGGCACATACAGAGTGGCCGTAAAGTTCATGTGTGGTTTAAAATACTTCATTGACACACTGTATAACAATATTTTCTGAAACTGTCCATTACAAAAAATCTTATACTGCTTGTCATTATTCTATCTAATCTTGTCATTTTTCACACTTTCTCCTTTAGTTATAATTTTTATTAAAACAAAACACAAAAGGGAACTCTTAACCTTACCTAAAGAACTTTATCCGAGTTGGTGTAAAGATAAAGAATAGGGATTATATAAGGCTTTTACAGTGAATCCCAGTGTTGCAGAATCTTTGTTTTTGATATGGAGCTAGAAGTTAGATTCATGTGTTTGGACTCTCACAATTTTTGATTTTCAAGAGATGCAATATTTGAAGGACAAAACTTCCTTCTTCTGGGGCCATGAGCTGGAAAAATGAAGTAAGATGAGCAGCAAGAGTAAGGCTGATTCATGCAACTCTTGGGGTTTTACACCACAGGAAACGATGACTAAAAAAATGCCCAAGCACGAGTATCAGGTACAATCACTAGTATCAATGCAAGGCCTTGATATATGTCCTCTTTCTGAGATAAACATTTATTTCCTGGTGTTCTATGTTGGAGGTGGTCCCTGACACTTATGTTTTTATTGCTTTGTATTCAGTATATCGTCTCTACTGCTCCCACTGATTTCATTCTTTCTCTTCATCTGTTTCTGCCCTGTATCCGTTTCTCTGGCTGGTACTTGCTCTATTATGATGGCTGCATGCCTTGAGTTCCTCTGAGTTGTGGGTTTTCAGGCTGTCAGCATATGTAATCGACACCTCTCATTGAGCTGTGTGGTTTTAGTTTAAGAAAGCCATTAGTTTGAGCTTCCTTAACCTTATTTTTCTTTCTCACTTTCCTAATCCTATTCACTCAATGTGGGGGTTGTTAACAACAAACACTACAGATATGGCATGTTATCGTGTCTGATGTATTTCTAAGAACTTTTCATGTAAAATAAGAAATGAGAAGACTGTGGGGTTGAGTTTAAGTGTCATAAAATCTCAGTATATTATTTAATATTCGACTGGAAATATATACTTCATCCCATAAGCTCTTTCTAAAGCTCCTTCTTTCTCATTGTCAAAGGATATAAACTCAATGGATAGACAAAGACAGATAAATGAGATTACTGTGGACCAGTAGCTGATACTTTGGTGTAAGTTTAAAGAGGTGGTGATGTGTTAGAAAACAAATACACTGTTTAGCACAGAATAATGGGAAAATAACACGGGGGACAAAACCAAAATGGTTGTAACTATATCACAACTGGAGTTAATGAAAAATCGGCAATCGGGTATGTAAACATTAGTCTGATACAATGGAAGAAAAGAGAGTTCTGGAAGAAGCGATTGCCACAGAGCACTATAACCCCACCATTATTCTCAGAAAACTATCGAAGTAGACCATGTTCTATGATACAATCAAATCATCTGTTAAATAAATAAATAATGACACAGAACATAAGTGTAATCCTTTCTTTTAATAAATGCTTCTGGAACCTGGCCAGTCAATTCTAACTCTAAAATCATTGTCTCTAATTAAGCAAAGGCTGAACATCACAATTATTTCAAGAGCCCCTCACTTCCAAGAATACTGTAATAAGTGGTACCAAATTTTCCATGCAAAGATGTATGGAAAGAATCCAAAGATCTTATAAGAAATGTACCAATGTTTTAAAATAAATATCTTGGTACTGATAAGAAGTGACAGAAGTCTAAATAAAAATTAGGTATTGCTACTTCAAATGGGAATAATAAATGCTGATCGGTAACTCTCAAATCACACTGAAACAGGATTGAACGCATCTCCCTTTTCAACTCAGTTGCTACGAATCTCAGAGTCAAAATTAATTTTAGTGGCCTCAAGTGGCAAATTTAAGAAGGTAGGATTTCGTAAGTCTACTACTTTTGCTGCCTTTAAACTAAAGTTATTATCTTAGGTATGCACAGATGGGCAACAGAATGTTGGTGAAATCCCTGAGACTATGTATGTATATATTCTCAAGATAGGATCTAAAGCTTTTATCATATTCTCGAAGAGATAAATGACTACCAGAAGTTAAAAAGTAGAGTTTCAGAGTTTTACTACCTGTGACCTAAAACAGAAAAAAAGCTCCAGTCTCTAACATGATACCTTATTTGTTCTAAACATTTAACTAATTTATTTAAAGTACAAGTTTAACTTCTCCAATATATTTATTTCGATTTACAGAATTAAAGATAATGTAGAATAAAACAATTAATGCAACCAGAGTGGTGATCTACTAAAGCTCTCTCTCTCTCTCTTTTTTTTTTTGCGACAGAGTACGTGCTTTGTTTTCCCAGGCACAAATGATCATCTACTCCAGCCACCTGAGTACCTGGGATTACAACTACTAAAACACTAAAACTACTTCTTAACTTCGGATAGTCATACACCTCTCTGGGAAGCTGATGAAAGTTTTGCATACTCTCTTGAGAATGTATACATATATGATCTCAGGGATTTCACCAACATCTGATGCCCATCCAGTCATGCACAAGATAATAACTTCAGTGTAAAGACAGAAGAAAGAAAGGACTTATGAAACCCTACCTTCATAAGTTTGCCCTTTGAGGCCACTAAAAAAGATTTTGACTTTGAGGTTTGTAGCCCCTGAGTTGAAAAGAGAGAGGCATTTAATCCAGTTTCAGTGTTATCTGAGAGTTACCAGTCAGCACCAATAGATGAGTTTCCTGAAAATTGGTCTGACTCATGGTAAAAGAAAAGAAATGAAAAAGTATAGGCCTGTGTGTTTTGAAGAGGGAATGGAATTGATTGTAGGAAGTCTTACCCTGTCTTGCTTCTCATACAGTTGTTGAGGAAATCGATCCCTGGTTGGCCAACATGAGAGTTCTGATATATGAACCAAAGTGTCCCAGCTGACAGACCAACAACTCATCTGCTTTTTAAACTTAACTCTGTGGTTCAGTGCCCTCCTTTGAAGACTGATCTATGCCCTGAACCCTTACCCCAAGCAGAAGGCAAGTGAAGAGGGCATTTCAGAACAAGAGAAAATGTAAGTCATTAGAGCTTAATATTTGATGTTCTAATCTTAGTCAGGAGATGGGCTTTCTTTAGGAAACTTTAAGAGGTGGAAAAAAATCACATGTGAAAATCGTTGAATGGTGGGGCTTGAGCCTGTATATAGAAGCTTAACATTCTAGAGAAATTTGAACATATCTGACCCCCCCCCAACACTGGTAAACTTCATTATGTTAAGAGAACATGTGAGCCACATTCTTATGAATGAGCTCAGTAGAAAATGAATCATTTTCTCAATTCAACCTTTATATCCCATTTGGTTTTGCTTTAAGTTTCAGGTTTTTAAATGGGCCATGCCTTTAATATTTCTTATACATAACAACCAGCTCATATCCATATATTCATGTGTGTACCCGTACCCACACATCCGCCTCTCTCACACATTAGCCACTTTTATGTGGCAGAGGCAATTTTATTTAATGACGGCAGTGATGGATAGTGGTATACTTGTAATCAATTGCTGCCATACGTGCTCATAATCCTACACTATTAAAAAGAATCCCTTAACATTTACTCCTGATGCTCTTTACAAAGCAACTATATTTCTGTTCCTGAATAAAACAGTGAGTATTAAAGATTTAGATAAATTACACTGACTACTGCCAATGGCGTCCCCCACAGTGAATTAAAAAATATATTTAGCATAAAAACAAGGACCAGATATTATTTTTACAATTATTGTTCAAATGGCTCCAGTGAACAGCATTTTCCCTGGTATTCCTTTGACTTCTCTAGTGACGATGACTTATGGGAGTTTTATGTCTAGGAAAGGATAGACAGGGTAACAATGGTGATGGTAACTCATAATGATATTGGAAACCATCTTTCTGGAAGTTTATAACAATTTAGAAAAATACAGTGCTGTCTTAGTCTTGAGAGTCCTCGCTTAGCACAGTTCTCCCATGATCGTAGCACAGAGCCACAGAGAATTAGCATGCCACAGTGGCAAAGAGAGAATCAAGGGAGGGTGTGCTGAGTTGTGTTCTGCCTCACTTCCTTTAGGGTAAGAGATGGCAGAGAACAGTCCTGGGAAACCCACTCTGTCTCCTCAGGGTTAATCTAAGATGTGTTTCCCACAGTCTCAGAGCTGCAAATGCTGCTGTGCTTGTGGAGAGAAGGGAACCCTTTACACTGTTGGTGGGACTACAGACTCATATGACCTCTTTGGAAAGAAGTACAGAGAATCCTTAAAGATTCAAATTAGACCTTCCACTTGATCCCCCAATCCCATTACTAGGCACCTATCCAGAAGAAAAAAAATCGTTTTATTGTAAGGACATTTGCACTAAATTATTCATCACAGCTCAATGTACAATCACCTGTATGTGGAAACAACCCAAGTGCCCATTAACTCATGAATGGGTGAACAAGCTGTGGCATATGTGTACCATGGAGTACCATTCAGCCATAGAGAAAGATGGAGACTTTATATCTTCTGTGTTAACCTGGTGGGGGTGAAGCGCATTCTCTTCAGTAAATTATCACAAGAATGGAAAAGCAAGTATCCAGTGAACCCCATACTAATTTGAAGGCAGTAGACAATCTGATATATGCCCCCACAAGAGAAAACTCGATTCTAATCCAGATGAGGAGAGGGGAAGGAGGGAGGGTAGGATGTGGTCAGGGAGGGGGATGGGGAATTCCTACTTAGTGGGCACCATGTAAGGACACAGGTCACACCTCCTGGGTGTGGGACACAACTCCAACAGGGTCTCTACCTAACCAATGCAAACATTGTAACTCAATTGTACACATAGATTAATATGAAAAAGAAAAGACCTCCAGTATGTGTTACAGAGCCCTGTACTGGACAAAGAATGTCTCTCAATAGAACAAACTTGAGGACATGGTGGATAACTTCTCTATGACACTGAACTGATTGTCCTGGGGCATCGTATTTGACACCTCTATCTGATACCCACCCAAATTGAGTTCAAGGAACATCAACAAACACAGAGAGAAACAGGCTTCTAATTAGTTCAATGCTTAACAGGTGAAGAAATATTTGTGGCTATCAATGTAAGGATTTGTCTTTCCTATGTGTTAAATACAAATTAAGTAAAAAAACAAAAACCATAAACTGGTAAAATGGTAAGAATGTGGAAATTGCTCTGTAGATGGAGACCTACTAGGATTTGAATTATCATTTTTCCATCTACTCACTGGGTGATGTCAGAAACATCAAAGACGTTTTTCTCATCGTAATTTTGATGTAAAAATACATGCTTTTCATGGCTGATATATGACAGAATTAGAAAAATTCAAATACAATTATAACAAGCCAGCAGATTCTCTTCTTGCTAATTGCTTATTTTTACCTTTCAAAAAAACAACCTGCGGGTAAGGGCATTCCGTGTCTCTTCACACTATTTTCTTTGGCTGGACTTTGTGTTCTTCACTCTCTGTCAGAAAGGCCTCTGCTAGCTTTAGGGAGAAAATGCCCACTTCTGTGCACTCCAGAGAGTCGTCATCTCACACACTTCACTGGATGGAGTCTTAGGGATCACAAGCTATTTAGCATCCATCCTTCCCCCCCAAACCCAATGTGATATGCCCCCCAAAGTGAGTGCTGAATTGCACCCTAACTGGTGAATGATTATATGAGGTGATTGAATGAAGGAATGATGAGGGTTAATCTAAAATATTCATATTTCAAAGTATTCTCAAATATTCCTTCAAGGTAGGAGGGACCATCTTGTTTTTTACTTATAAAAAAGAACAGTAGCTCTTAAATTTGCATCACTTAATGTACTGTGAGTGGATCACATACAGACACACACACATACATGTATATATTTTTCCTCACAAGTTTCAAAGCTAGATTTTATCATCTTCGTGTCATAGGCAAGGAGATGCATGATTAGAGCAATGAAATAACAATTTCAATGTCACACAAGTAATAAGCAAAACCAAAATCAATTCACATTAGACTGAGGTAAAAAACCTCCACAAATTTTATGATTTCATTCAGGACGCCAATTCAGGGACAGAACCAAAAGTAGAACCTGGGTCTCCTGAAAAAAAAAAATATCAATAGGAGGAAAAGAGAACAGAGTGAGAAATCTTATATTTTAACGTTTACTGTAATGAACAAATTGAGATCTCACAGTAAAGAAAGTGAATAATTTTCCGTAAGAATACATTCCCAGAGGCCCATCTCCCTACCTATAAATGTGGCTCAAGACACGCTTTGCTTTTGTGGCTTCTTCTCACTTTGGAAAGCAAAGCTGGTAAAGATAAGGATATAGAAGGACATCCCCAAATTCCTCATTACTCATCAGAGGGCTGGAGGGTCAGGCCAGAGGCTTTCAGAAGCCTTTCCAAAGTCTAATTAGTTTTGTATCTATTCTGTGGTGCTGTGGGCCAAGAAAGGACATTCACTCATGCAAAGATGAATAAATGCCTAGTGAGAGGAAAACCACGTCATCTCTCACTTAGATCACTGCACAACCTCAAAAAAAAAGAAAAGAAAAAAAAAGAAAATGCTTTCCTGCCTGCACTCTGGCCATCTCATAATAATTTTTCCACAGAACATCCAGAATGTTATTTTTAATGTTTTAAATAATTGGATAATATCACTCTTTCCACTTAATATTCCTCAGCACCTTCCTCTTGCACTCAATATCCTGGTTCACATCTTTGCACACTTTTTATTGTGCCACTCTCTTCAACCTCTTTCCTTGACACACTCTTTGTTTATTTTTAACTTCAAATTAATATGAGGGTACAAATTTTTAGGTTGCATTGCTTTCAACTCTAAGGTAAGGTTCAAGTTGTTGTTGAGCCCTTACCCAGGAGGCGTGCTGAGCACCCTGACGTTGTGCACAGTAGGTGAGATCCCGCCCACCAGGGGGCGTGATGAACACCCTCCCATTGTGCACATTTGGTGAGATCCTGCCCACCAGGGGGCGTGCTGAGCACCCTGACATTGTGCACATTTGGTGAGATCCCGCCAATCGCCCTCTGTCCTCCGTCCAATCATCCTTCCCTCTCCCTCCTCACTTTCTTCTTTTTCCCCCTCCCTCTTGCTAGACTATATTTGTGTTTCATCATTCATGTGGGCTTGTAGCTATCTATATATTGGTTTCATACATTGAATACATTGCATATATATTTTTCCATTCTTTACTAGGAAGAATGGGTTTCAACTCTATCCAGGTAAACATAAAAGATGCAAAGTCTCCATCTTTTCTTATGTCTGAATACTCCATGATATTATATATATATATATGTATATATATATTTGCCACAATTTGTTAATACGTTGGTTGATGGGCATTTGGAGTGTCTCCACAACTTGGCAATTGTGCATGAGCTACTATAAACATTCTGGTAATGTCTTCGTGGTAAAATGATTTTTGTTTTCCTGGGTAGATATCCAGTAATGGAATTACAGGATCAAATGGAAGGTCAACTTTTAGTTCTTTGAGGGTTCCCTATACTTTTCTCCATTCTCACTGGAAAGATGGTTGCATTAGTTTGCAGTCCCACCAACACTGTAAAAGTGTTCCCTTCTCTCCACATCCATGCCAGCATCTGCAGGGTTGGGACTTTGGGATGTGGGCTAATCTCACTGGAGTTAGGTGCTCTCTCAAAGTGGTTTTGGTTTGCATTCCTCTGGTGATTAGAGAGAATGAGCATTTTTTCATGTGTTTGTGGGCCATTCAGCATTCTGCATGTTCAGAGAAGTTTCTGTTCATGTCTTTTGCCCTCTTATAAGTGAGGTTGTTTTCTCTTTTTTTGCTGATTAATTTGAATTCTGTGTAGATGGTATTTATCAGCCCTTTGTCAGATTCATAACATGCAAAAATCTTCTCCCATTCTGAAGGTTGTTTGCTTTCGCTGTGATACTCTTACCTGTGCAGAAGCTTTTTAGCTAGATCAGGTCCCAATTTATTTATTTTTGGTGTTGCTGCAATTGCCAGGGGGCCTTCTTTATAAAGTCTTTTCCCCAGCTAATATTGTCAAGCATTTTCCCCACACACTTTTAGAATTTTTATTGTTTCACATATTAAATTTAAATCCGTTATCCAGCGAGAGTCAATTTTCATCAATGGTGAGAAGTGTGGGTCTGTTTTCAGTCTTCTACTCGTGGCTAACCAGTTCTCCCAGCACCGTTTATTAAATAGGGATTCTTTCCCCCAGTGCATGTTTTGTTAGGTTTATCAAAGGTCAAATGGCCATTTGTGGCTGTGTTCATCTGTCTCTATTTTTGTGCCAGTACCTGCTGTGTTGATCACTACAGACTTGTAGTATAACCTGAAGTCTGGTAATGTGATGTCTCCAGATTTATTTTTATTTCTAAAAGCTGTTCTGGCTATTTTTTTTTTCTGGTTCTGCATGAAATGAAATACAATTTTTTTTAAGTTCTTTAAAGTATGTTCTTGGTACTTTCATGGAGATTGCATTAGATCAGTAGGTCACTTTGGGTGGTGTGGACATTTTCATGATGTTGATTCTTCCCAGCCACAGGCATGATATGATCTTCCATTTGTTAACATATTCTGCTATTTCTTTTCTCAGAGTTTCATAGTTCTCTTTATAGAGATCCTTCACCTGCAAATCCTACCTGGGGATATTTCATCTTGTTTGGAGCTAGTTTAGAAGGTATAGGGTCTTTGATTTCATTCTCGGCTTGACTGTTCTTGGCACATATGAAGACTATTGATTTGTGGGTGTTGATTTTGTATCCTGAGATGCTGCTATATTTCTTGATCACTTCTGTGAGCTTTGTAGCTGAGTCCCTAGGGTTTTCCAGGTAAAAGATCGTGTCATCTTCAAAGAGCGAGAGTTTGACCACCTCTGTCCCCATTTGAGCACCCTTGATCTTCCCTTGCCTGATTGAGATGGCCACGACTTCCAGCACTGTGCTGAACAGCAGTGGCAATAGTATTGATGGAGTAAAATCCTTGATACATTCTTAACTTTCAAGTCTTCTCAAATTGATATATGGCCAAAATACTTCCATGGCAATGTTACTGTCTGTGCTGTTTTCTTTATAATATTATCCCTGATCTTCTACTGGCTCATTGGATTTCAGTTTATAAACAGCAGTTGCTCTGAAAGTCATTTTCTGAACTCTCATTCTGAATATGAACTTATACATTTTACTCTCACGGAGAACTGCAAAATTTGCTTTCTAGCAGTTGTAAGATTTTTTTTTTTTACCATTTTAATTTTTATTAATAAAATATAGACAACTGCTTTGTTCTTACAGACAACTGCTTTGTTCTTACATCTAACCTGACCACATTTTGGAGAACTCCTCACTTAGGTGAAAACTGTCAATACATTACCATCAAAAACTGTAGATTGAATTATCTAAGGTTAGGTAAGTAATATTTTGACAAGAGCAAATTAAATATTAGGAATCAACAGAAATCTCACCCTCAAACAAAAGGGGACTTCCTTTAATCTTCGATGTAGCTAATT
>CAUYON010187291.1:0-64889 GCA_963573935.1 Arctocebus calabarensis
CGGGCGGCGGGGGCGGGCCCCTGCCCCCGCCGGGGGCGGGCGCCCCGGCCCGGGGGGGGGGGGGCGCCCCCCCCCCCGAGTCTGCCAAGGGCCTCCTTTTTAAGGGCTCTGCTCTCATGACCAAATCCACTCCCAAATACCCTACCTCCTAATACCATCACCTTGGAGATGAAGATTTCAACATAGGAATTATGACTCAAACACTCTGACCATAGCAGAGGACACTAAAGGAAATGTTTTACATTAACCTTTAAACTTAAGGAAAATGAGTTTAATGAATTATATTTATGCAATGCCTATTTACAGGCAAATTGTACCCCTTTGTATACCATTCTAAAATTTAGCAGGGCATTTTACCAATTATATACCAATTATAAAATTTAGCAGGGCATTGTACCAATTACATATAGCAGGCTTCATATTTACAGACAAATGTATCATTAGAGAAATGAGAGAAAGACTGTGATCAAAGACTTCATCTCTGCCAAAAGAATATATGAATGTTTTCCTTGTATGGTGACAGAAAAGAAACCTCTGGGCACAACAGCTAGAAGGTGCTGCTCTGATGTGGGATCATCCAGAAATTTGAACTCTAATCCCTCTGTGGCTCCATCAGAAGTCTGAACTATTTGCATTTGGTTTATTTACCAAAGTATTTAAAATAGATTAAAGTACTGTATCAAGGGAATCATTTCTGAAGGACAGCATACATAAAATAATATGACACAACACAACATACCTTAACATAACATAAAATAAAAGAAGTCTATGCATAACACCTCAATGTTTCCTAATATTCAAAAGATATAAAATTAACCGCAGCCTGTCACCAAAGATTTTAGAATTTCATTATTGACTAAATCACTATTTTAGTGCATTTTGATTAACTGCATGTTGCAAACAAAGAGTATTGAAAGAAAGATAAGTCTTCAGAGATTTCTTGAAATTATTTAAAACTAAAGGATAGAATAAAAACTATTCTATGAGTGGATACAGAAATTATTTTATACAAAAATTTTATAGAAATTACTATATAATTATCTTTGTAAATGTTACATATTACAGTCTCATGGAATACTCTAGTCCTAGAATGACAGTAATATTTACTTGATATTTTTAAACATCAAAATCAAGGATTATCAAATTATTTTTTTAAATTCACCTGTTGAGGGAGAAATACAATAATCATCCTCTACAGACTGGCCATAGAGATCATCATCTTCAAAATCTAAAATAAAAACAAAGAGATAAATTCATTTACAAGTTCCTTTTATATTGACATATCTGAAATCTCTCCAAAAATTATTTATCAAAATTAAAGGAACCTGGAATAGTTACTTTCCAAAAAGATTCTAAGAATTTCACCCACAAAATAGATAATGTACTAACATTCAATATTTATAAAGGCGTACATAAGTCTTCAGCTTGTTTTTTCTTTAACGACATATTTAGTGTCATGATCAGACTATTACATTAAGCAATCAATAGCATGAGTGCAAAAAAAAAAACTACATTAAAACCCTTTGTTGGAATGCTTGACACTTTACACAGAACAGAAACTAAAACAACCAGCTATACAATTAGTCACAAATACAGTCCTCGAGTTTTTTGCCCATACACATGAGTGTACTGTCTTAAACATGTCTTCTTTGTAGCAGGCAGGCCCTGCCACCAGTATGCTCGGCTGAGTTCACAAATCTGTTGTTACCTGTAGCTTCCCTGTCACTTCTTCCACTCTCCTCTCCTGCTAAGTTTGTTTCCTGGGAATAATTAAAACCTTCTACCACTGCCATGGATGCTGCTGCTACTGGAACCACCAAAGCCACCTTGGTTTCATGGTTTGGCAAAGTACTGGCTGCCACCACCATAACGGCCAGAGCTTCTGCCTCCAAAATTTCCTCTTTTCATGGGTCCAAAATGTGAAGACTAATCGTTGTAACGCCAAAATCTTGTAGCTTCCACCACCTCCAAAATTGCTTCCATCTTTACCAAATCCATTGTAGCCATCCCCACTGTCACCACAGCCACCACAACCACTCAAGTTTTCTCCACGGCCAAAGTTGTCACTACCACCAAAACTGCCTCCATGACCCCTACCAAAGTTTCCAGAACCACTTCGACCTTTTTGGCTGGATGAAGCACTTGCCATCTCTTGCTTTGACAGGGCTTTCCTTACTTCACTGTTGTGGCCATTCACAGTATGGTATGTCTGAATGACAATCTTATCCACAGAATTATGGTCATCAAACATAACAAAAGCAAAGCCCCTCTTCTTGCCACTGCCTCTGTCAGTCATGATTTCAATCACTTCAATTTTCCCATACTATTCAGAACAGTCTCTCTCTCTCTCTCTTTTTTTTTTGTAGAGATAGAGTCCCACTTTATTGCCCTCGGTAGAGTGCTATGGCATCACAGCTCACAACGACCTCCAACTCCTGGGTTTAGGTGATTCTCCTGCCTCAGCCTCCCAAGTAGCTGGGACCATAGGCTCCTACCACAACGCCTGGCTGTTTTTATGCTGCAGTTTGGCCAGGTCCAGGCTTGAACCCGCCACCCTCCATATATAGGGCCACCCCTCAAAACAGTCTCTTAAGTGATATTCTTCAGTATCTTCTTTAATGCCACCAACGAAGACCTTTTTCACAGTTAACTGGGTACCAGGTCTTTGAGAATCTTCTCTGGAAACAGCTCTCTTTGGTTCCACAACTCTTCCGTCCACCTTGTGTGGCCTTGCATTCATTGCTGCATCCACCTCCTCCACAGTGGCGTATGTGACAAACCCAGAGCCCCTGGAGCACTTGGTGTTAGGATCTCTCATTAACACACTGTTGCTGAGTGTTCCCCATTGCTCAAAATAGCTCCTCAGACTCTCAGTCATTTCAAAGCTCAACCCTCCAATGAATAGCTTCCATAGCTGTTCGGGCTCTTTAGGAGACTTTGACTTAGACATGACAGCAGTAGGAAGAGAGACTTTCCGTCCATAGGCAGAAAGCTATGATTCTTCAGTTTTTAAGCTAACTGGGTTTTATTAAGGTTCTCCAAAATTCACCTTAAGTGATCAAAAAGTAATACAGTGAAACCTCCATTATTGACCACCTCCCTACATTGACCACCTCTTTAAGATGACCTTATTTTCATAGACTAGACACGCATTACATGTATGTATCAGTACATAGGCCTAGTTCTTCATGTTGACCAGTTTGTTACAGTTCCTTGGTTGGTCAACTTAACAGAGAAGTTCCACTGTAATGCTATAGACAATACTCTTGAATTGTTTTTCCAGTGTTGACAAAAACCTGAAATAAGCCATGTATCCATTTTCTTTCTTCACGTGCTTCTCTTCAACCAAAGTACTTGTCTTCCATAGGACTAACACACACTGTAGATCATGAAAGTAATTTTTCTTCATTTAGAGCTAAGTCACCTCTAATTAACCAGCTTACCCTAAATTCCCTTGTGCTCACTCCCATTGACTAGAATATGCTCTTTGACCAGATTTTTCTAGGCTATTTCTTTCTTCTAATCACCTTCCTTGAAAAAGTCTTTTCTGACACTTTGGGTAAAACAGCCAACATGCCCCCTACCCCAACCATTACCTTCAAGCATACTTCTCCAGTTTACAGTCCTTAAAGAACTACACCTATTTCACTCCATAAGCCCAGCAGCTTCCTCTGGGTAAGACTCATCAGTTTAGTTAACTACCTGGCACATATCTGACATAAATTAATATTTGTTTTGTTACAAATTAATGCACCAAACTTATTAAAACCAAAAACCCAAAAGGAACATAAATAAATTTACATAAATGTATTTACTCATTCATTCAACAAAAACATGTCTAAGACACCAGCTCACTATTCAGCATTTTCCAAACTTAAAATCTTACAAGGAAAACAGACAATTATAAAAGCATGTGACAAGTACTCAACATGAGAAAAATACAAAGTAATGTGGGAACAATATTACTTTGGGTAATGTTTGGGTATTAGTTACACTAATTGTGTGTAACTACCCAATCTAGTTTCTAAAGGATAGAATCAGCCCATTTCTGAGGGTATTCATGCAGCAAAAAATGCATGCTTAAAAGCTGAGACCAAATACTTATGGCAGAGAAATATTAGCTAAATGCTACTACTGGATAAAAATAGTAACACATTATAGTTACAGTGCAACATTCAACAAATCATTAGATCATAATCATAAGTTATTAAATAATTTATTAGCAAATAAATGAGAGACCATTCACAAAATATTTTTAGATATTAAAGTATCTTTTTTTTTACTTGGTCAGTTTGTCAATACTGAAATTGAGCCTGAAGTGCTGCAATATAAAAAGATAAAGAGAACTATTTCCCGTGATTTTTGTAAAGTGTTTTGTTTCCTCAACAAAAAATTTTAGAGTATTTACCAAATCTAAAGAACACTGTGCCAGCTACTAGAGTAAATATAAAATCAAAGTATGGATTTTTGCCTTCCTAAAGCTTTTAAATTAGTAGCTGAGGTAGTTATGTAAAAACTTTCTAAATTACAGAGAAAAACAAAACGGAAGTTAAACACAGGAACCAATGGCTCTTAGAAAACCTAAAGAAGTTATATTATTTTTGAGAATTTTTAAATTACTATTCTGAGAATCCACAGGACAAAAAGAGTACCTAACTCAGAAAGGGAGAAATTAACAGAACCCTGAAGATAGATAGAACTTTTATAAATAGGAAAAGAGGGTGAACCTCCTTTGTTATGGAACACCTTGGTTATGATTTCACCAATTGTTCCAAAGAAACATGACTCTGATCTCAGGTGGCCAAGGTGATATTTACCACTGGTTCACATACACCTAGCATCTCTCCTCCATGAAGTATTCCTTCACACATACACCCTGCTTAAACTCCCCAAACTTAGTATGAATTAAGTACTCTCATTTACAAAGTCCTACAAATCATTTTGTCAGTACTTTTTGTAACACCTCTATGTTACTTGTATTAGGTCCTTTTATATTACCCCCAAATATCTTACTGTGAGTCCCCAAAGCTTAGAAGAGTACACTAAGCACTCAAATACGATTGGTTGAAGAAATAAGTGACTATTAAAGAAATGACTAGTAATCAGGCCTAGCGTGTACTTTATATCATATTTCCAAAAATATCTTCCAGTCTAAAGCCATTTCTCAGATGACAGTGGTCCACGTGCAATACCCACATCTACTGCAATAATTATTTAAAAGTGCCTCCTTTCTAAAGTGAAGATCAGGAAATTAACATGTGCTAGGAGGACTGAGTCACATGCCCTCCACTATAGCTAGATAGAACATACTGATGTACTAATCTATTGAGGGTGCCGATGATAACCAGCCATATATTAAGCACTATATGCTCTGCACTTTACAAAGCAATAGAGCTTTAATGTATTCCTCTTCTGTATTAGTTCATATTTGTTTATATTTTTAGCTTGTATAAGGTAGGAGCCTATAATTATCCATTGCAGGAAGGAAGACCTGCTCCTCCTAAAACTAATTCCAAATTTTTTTTAACTCCTAGAGTTTATATGCATTTTTTAATTTCATTTTTAAAATCAAAAAGTCCTTTTCCACGTCCTCTTTCCTTTAGTACTGCTTCTTGATTCCATTTTAAAACACATTTATATCCCACGCTACCAGCCAGAATTGAGTACACACCTCAAGATCACCTGATCGACATATTCTTTGGCTCTTTTTAATGTATGTCTATGGTACTGTCACCTAAGTTTTCCATTTGAAATTCATTAACAGATGAATTAGTTGGCTCAAGCTAGGTTCTGTCATCAAGTGTGTATGAACATACACAAAAGATTTATCACATAAATCTAACACAGTTACAGCAGGTCACTTGAATGTAAACATCAAGTTAATCTGTGTTTTGCAGATAAGGAACGTTTCATAAGCATTTCTGAAAGGGACTTTGAGGGACAGGAGCTTGAAGCAGACACGTGAGTGCCCGTCCAGAAAGGAAACAATGGAAGAGGTGACAAGGCTTACATGCATAACTGTTGCCGGATCCCAACCTCTCCAATGTCCTTCCCATACGACGCCGTGTGACACCAACGTCTCCCCCAAAGAAAAAAATCACAGAAAGAAAACACGACCTAAAGTAACACCATTAGGGTGGCCCTCAGATGTCCGGTTATTTTTCTCAGCTGGGTGTCTCCGAATTACAGCCTGGCACCACTGACTAGGAACTCTCAGATGGAAGTGGATGCCAACCGGCTGAGACGCCAGCTGGGGCAGTGAACATAACGTCTCGGTAAGGCCCTGCTACCTACCTTCATCGTAGTTATAGCCACGGACATTCCGATGCCGGGCCATGGCGGCAGAGAAGGCGTTTGCCTCAGTCCCTTCCAAAACACCCGGTTTAGATACCGAGAAGGCGCCAACTGCGGCCTGAACACCACGTAAGCGCCATCTTGGCTTCCGGCAGGCCTCTACTCCGGGCGCCGGCGCACGCACGTTATCTACGCACTGCGCGACGGCAACCTCGCAGGGTCACAGGCCGCCTCTCTTCGGGCGCATGCGTACTGATGCGCATGGGCAGCTTTTCGGCCTGGCCCCGCCCACAGGCTGTTGACTGAAGGGGATTTTAAATTGACTGGGGAAATTCGTCCAAGCGGACTATGGGGAGCACCGATCTTTGACCTACGCTAGCGTCCGGGATTATCTTCCAAATGTGGTTTCTAAATCTATTGAAAAAGCTGTGTGCTCAGTAAGAGCAGAGACCTTGTTTTATCCAATTTCATCTTGAAATTTAGCTCACCGTAGACATTCAACAAACTACTGTGTAAATTTGATATATGGAATTTGTCCATACTTTAAAGGGAGGAAAAAAGATTATTTTTAAATAGGTGTATATGGTTAATCTGAGAAGTTGGCTACAGTAGATCACTAATGGTTTCGTGCAATTCCTGGCTTTATGTATGGGGTGCTGCATTATTCATACCTCTAGTAAACCACTGTCGCCATATGTAAACAAACGGTGTTAGCCTTGTAAACGATCTTTACAGCATCATAAAGGAGGATTCACTGGGCGTTCAATGAACACATAGTTGTGCGTAACATGCTGAATATTAAACATGGCTTTTTAGACACAGCACTGGTCTCCGGTGGTAATGAGGAATGTTGTTACATAAATTCATAACCTTGTATTAAAGATCCTCATTTCTTAGAAAATAAACTTAGTAATGCTATATAAAAAACCAACCTCTTTAACATACCAAGCAAACTACTCAGTTGTGTTTTGAAATAATACTTACGTGAAAGGCAAATGCAAATTCCAGAAATGAATTAAAGCTTACTCAGCTTTTTATTACCCACAGTAGAAAGAAATAATAAGAGTAATACAAATTTAATTCATATTTGTAAGTGGCTCGGAGTGTAATTTATACATTCATTATGTCTGACTACCAATTGGTTGTTCTTCGCTATCGTTGCTCTTTAATGTAGCTCCAAGACAAAATTTTATACAAAAAGAGATAGTTGCTGATTTTATATAGCTTAAGTGTTTTTTTATTTTATACTTTTAGATAAATTTTGTGTTGCAGCCCGTTTCTTTGTGAAATAAAAATTATACTCGGTTGTGAATAAAAATTTATCTGTGTAAGATGATTTACCGCAAATCATAGTAGATGCATAAAAATATTATTAAAATACAAATGGCAGGTTCCACTCCACTGTCGTTGTCAATTACAACCATAAATACAACTTGCTGAGATGTGAAGTCAATGACTTATGACTTGGCTGTGAGTAAACAAAGTGCTGAAGGAGCCAAAATAAGACATTAGTTCTGCCTGAGATATAGTATTTAATTTCCCTCTGGGTCAACAATAACGCACTCCCTTAAAATTGGATTTCAGTCCAAGTTTTTCTGCTTTCTGTTTGTTAACTTTGTAAAAAAAATTTTTTTTTACACATACATGTGTTTATTAGGTTTCTACTTTTTGCCTTCACAAAATTAAAAAGGCTTAAAATTTAACAACACTAACAATGTTTAACGTAAGGACTAGAAACAAAAACCACCTCACAAAGAACGAACGAAGTTAAATACATTCAGAAAAGAAATCAGACAATTGCTGCAATGAAGTATTAAGCAATAATAATAATGCAAAGAACGTAACACTTACATTGTCAAATAACAGTATGTCTAGTGTAGAATGCTTTAACTCTGAGGCTCAGTATGGAGTCATTGTTAACATCTTATTTTTTTTTTCCAAAGTCTCAAAAAATAGACAACTAATCTTTATAAATAAAAATAAAAACAAAACAAAAAGCACATCATGCCAAATCTTATAGACAATAGAAAAAGAAGAAATACTTCAAAATCTTCTACTTAATCTGAACACACCTGATATTAAAATTGGAAAACATATATTATTATAAAGGGGAAATTACAAACATAATTCACTTATAAATGAGGATGCAGTATCCTGTGAAAGAGCAGCACTCGACCGGCAGAGATCTCACAGAACACCAAGGCTTGTACGAAAGGTCTTTATTGGTGAGGGATGCTGCAGAGCAGCACCTCGGAGGAGAGAAAGAAGAAAAGAGCTGAAAGAAAAGTGCACCCTTCTATAGGTTCGGTTAGGGGAGTTGACGGGATGGTAGAATAGCCAATAAGGAGTTACTGCTCTGGTGGGAAGAGCCATTGGGGCAGCCCATAGGTCTGAAATTTTCAGGAGGTAATTGGGATAGGGAGATGGAGTAAGTCTTTCAATTACCTAGCATCCTGTATCCTAAACAACATATTAACAAGTTGAAGTAAAAATTAAATTAAGTTTTTCTGCTGTTTGTTAACTTTGTAAAATACAAAAACAAAACAACAACAAAACAAAAAACATGGGACTCTCCCCCTTCAAGGTCCTTAAGCAAAAAGAGGTCTAAAAGCAGTCTTTCCAGGTGCAGAACACAGACAACATCACTCATTCTTCCATCTCTCCAAGAATATTTACATAATTGGTCCTTCCATTTCTCCCTTCTTTTTCTCAAACAGTCACCTCATCTTATGTAAAATGTAGATTTCTGGGGGCCTCTAATGTAACCATTTGTGGCTTGGAGCCTGTGGCTCAAGCAGCTAAAGTGCCAGCCACATACATCAGAGCTGGCAGGTTCGAATCCAGCCCTGGCCTGCCAAACAACAATGACAACTACAACCAAAAAAAAAAAAAAAAAAATAGCTGGGCATTGTGGTGGGCACCTGTGGCCCCAGCTACTTGGGATACTGAGGCAAGAGAATCTCTTAAGCGCAGGAGTTTGAGATTGCTTGAGATATGATTTCATAGCACTGTACCCAGGGGGACAGCTTGAAGCTCTGTCTCAAAAAAAAAGAAAAAAGAAAAGAAAAAAGAACCTAACCATTTGCCTCTCCAGCTTCCCCTCTGCTGCTCCTTTTTCTTTCTGAATGTTATCTTTAAAATTTCTGCAGTTGGCCAGGGCATAGTAGCTCATACCTGTAATTCCAGCACTCTGAGAAGCTGAGGCAGGAGAATCCCTTGAGGTCAGAGTTCAAGACCACTCTAAGCAATATAATGAGACTCTGACTCTATGACAAATAGAAAAATTAGCCAGATTTTGTGGCCTGTGCCTCTGGTCCCAGCTACTCAGGAGGCTGAGGAGGGAGGATCCCTTGAGCCCAGGAGTTTGATGTTGCATTGAGCTATGGTGATGCCACTGCATTCTAGCTAGACTCTGTCTCAAAAAAAAAAAAAATTACAGGTGTTCCTAAACTTTGGCTTAATAAAATTCCATTGATTAAGATCTTTGCTTCAGTCTCTTGCTTTGGGTTGTCACATTCCATAGGTTTAATTTCTTCATCTGTAAACTGCATATACATAAAAATGTACGTCTTCTATTTTACAAAAAGCAAACACTGTGTTCAAAAACAGTAGCTATTACATAGTAAGTCCTGAATAAATAATAGGTCTCTGTCCCAGTCATTAAGAACTTTTATTTTTGTTTTGTTTTGTTTTTCAAGCAAATGAATACTTTTATTAACACTGTAAGTTTTTTTTTTTTTAACATGGTAGGGTTTTGACCTCAAATACTTGTCAGGTCTGCTACTCAAATGAAGTTATAGCTAGACAATGTATGAACCTTGAAGATGCCTCTTCCCAGTCCAGTCTAGGGTCCAATGCAGACAATTCCCTGCTTTTCTCTCCTATCCCCTCAAGGTCTTTTGCAAACATCTCTTCCATTGTATGCCCAGGATCCCTTGAACTGCATCAGGGTATTACATCAACTAGTACAGAATATCAAGATTGCATTCCCCATTCTAAGTTCCAAGTCAGATAAAGATGAGTTAGGTTGTCCAAATAAACTCACCAGACAATTACATCAGATAGTGTACCACATAGAATTTAAATTTTGAACAAAATACATCTCTCCTCCTTTGGTCTCACACAGAAATTAAAGTCCCCGAATACAGACAATACTATTCTCCACCCCTTCTCCAGATTCATCAGGCCCAGCCAGATCAGCCCCATCCACATTTCCAGTTGAAATCTGGTCCTTTCTTCAGCAGCTGCTGCTTGGGGGTGTCTTCTAGAATCAACGGAGCTCCTTCAGCACCTCCAGAGCTGGAGAACTCCAACTCTGAGTCTCGTATGTCACACGCAGACCCAAAGTTCCGGGGAGCTATCGGGTCACACAAGAAAGAGCAAAGCACCTCAAAATTTAGAAACAACAACCAAAACCGAGGAACAAATGTGACTGCTGCAAGAGCTTCCAATCTAGGCCCTAATTCCTGCATGGGAGAGCATTTCCCAAACAAAAGGTACTTCCCCAAACAAAAACATTTAACAATCAAAAACTCATATGGAGGTCGTCAACCGCAGACCATGGCAGAAACGTAGTGTAAGTGAAGGACAGAGTGTAGACAGAGGGGGAAGGGGACAAAACAGAAGGCTCTCTGGCTCCAGCTTCCCCAGGTGTCAGCCGATCGCCATCAGTTGAGCAGAATCGGTTGGCTGTACGCCGCCCAGGCCGCTTCACCACGACTCGCTCTTCCCTACCCGCCGGACCAGCTCCAGCAGCATCTCAGCCACCTTCCGATCTCCTTGGCCTTCTCCGCGGCCTTC
Source organism: Arctocebus calabarensis (assembly GCA_963573935.1). Lineage (NCBI taxonomy): Eukaryota > Metazoa > Chordata > Mammalia > Primates > Lorisidae > Arctocebus > Arctocebus calabarensis. The sequence continues at coordinate 11,095 of CAUYON010187291.1, forward strand.
TCGCACCTGTTGGTCCCCCGGCCCTCGGCGCCGTCGCTGGGGTTCTGCAGATGATTCAGGGCGCTCTCCTCCGAGGCCTCCACCTGGGTTTCGATCTGGATGAGCACATTGTCCATCCCCCACAACTCGCTCCGGTTCCGCAGGCGTGTCCGCCAGCTCGCGGCTGAGACGCCACGTCCCGGCGCATCTGGTGGGTGACCGGCCGCGGGAACTGCTCCAAGTCCTCCTGCGGCTCCGGCACCTGCGCTGGCTCCGGCCCGGCCAGCTCCACCGTGTCCAGGGGCCACATCTCTTCCTGCCGCTTCCGAACGCGGGCAGAGAAGCGGCGAGCAAAATCAAGAACTCAACCTAATGTCTCACACTTTATGTCTTTGCTAAAGAAATTAAAGAATAAAACAAAGATAGGGATGTTCTCTTGTTTTGAGCTAAAGAATCATAAATAACTGTGTAAATAATTCATTTTTATGTTGATTTGTGAAAAAATTATGAGTAAAAGTAGCATAACTACATTATGGAAGAAGTTTAACAGCTGTATTGAGCTGCTATTGACAAACAATAAATTGTACATATTTAAAGCACAATTTGAGGCCAGGCGCAGTGGCTCACGCCTATAATCGCAGCTCTCTGGGAGGCCGAGGCAGATAGCCAGACCAGCCTGGGCAAGAGGGAGACCCCATCTCTACTAAAAACAGAAAAACTAGCCGAGCGAACTGGTGCATGCCTGTAGTCCCACATACTAGGGAGGCTGAGTCAAGAGGCTTGCTCGAGCCCAAGTGTTTGAGGTTGCTGTGAGCTATGGTACTACAGCATTCTACATAAGGTGACAGAGTAAGAGTCTGCCTCAAAACAATAAATTAATTAATTAAAGTACAATTTGATATGTTTTTGACCTATGTATACACCAGACAAATGATCAGCTCAAGATAATGAACTTATCCAGACTCCGAAACATTTCCTCAAGTTCCTTATATGCAGAATATAAGATCGCACATCACCCAAGGCTCCCTCCTACCCTCATGGCCGTCTCACATGGAGCCTGGCAACAAATGATCACCTTTCTCTCACTATAGGTATGTTTGCATTTTTTAATATTTTATATAGAGGGAATCATACAGTATGTTTTCTTTTTCTAACCTATCTTTATTCACTCCACATAATTTTTTTTTCAGCTTCTTTTTTTTTTTTTTTTGAGACAGAGCCTTAAGCTATCCCCCTGGGTAGAGTGCTGTGGCATCACAGCTCACAGCAACCTCCTACTCCTGAGCTCAAGCTATTCTCCCGCCTCAGCCTCCCAAGTAGCTGGGACTGCAGGTGCCCACCACAATGCCTGGCCATTTTTTGGTTGCAGCCTTCACTGTTGTTTGGTAGGCCGGGGCTGGATTCAAACCCACCAGCTCAGGTGTACGTGGCTGGCACCTTAGCCTGTTGAGCCACAGGCGCCAAGCCTCCACATAATTATTTTGAGATTCAACCATGTTGGTGCTGTAATCAATAGTTTATTCATTTTTATTGCAGGGGGAATTCTACTGTATGGATATACCGCAATTTGGGGGGGGAATTCCACTGTATGAATATACCATAATTTGTTTTTCCATTTACCTATTAAGACATATTTGGTTTGCTTTCAATTTTGTCTACTACAAATAAGGCTGCTATGAAGACCCATAAACAAATCTTTGTATGGACGTGAACTTCGATCTCTCAGGGGCGAGTATCTAGGAGCAGAACGCTAGATGATATGACAGGTTATCCTTAGCTTTTTAAAGAAACTGCCACATTGTTGTCCAAGTGGTTATAACATTTTACAATCCTACCAGCAATAATAGTTCCATTTTATCTACATCTTTGCCAACACTTTATATGTGCTTACTTGGCATTTCTATTTCCTCTTTGGTGTAGTGTTTGGATCTTGGATGGGGGGTTGTTTTCTTATTTTTTAATTTGGAAAGTTATTTTTATATGCTGGATCCTTTATGTGGTATATGCTTTGGAAATATTTTTCTTACTATGTGACTTACCTTTTCATGCTCTTATCAATGTCTTTGAAAAGAAGAATTTCATTCTGATGAAGTCCAATTTATTTTTTCTTTAACGAATTGTGCTAATGTTGTATCTAAAACTCTTTGCCTGATCCAGGGTCACTAAATTTTTCTCCTAATTTTTTTTTTTTTTGAGACAGAGCCTCAAGCTGTCACCCTGGATAGAGTGCTGTGGCATTACAGCTCACAGCAACCTCCAATTCCTGGGCTCAAGCAAGTCTCCTGCCTCAGCCTCCCAAGTAGCTGGGACTATAGGCACCCGCCACAATGCCCAGGCCATTTTTTGGTTGCAGCCATCATTGTTGTTTGGCGGGCCCGGGTGGATTCAAACCCGCCAGCTCAGGTGTATGTGGCTGGCGCCTTAGCCCGGTGAGCCACAGGCACCGAGCCTCTCCTCATTTTTTTTTAATTTTTTAGAGATAAGGTCCCATTCTGTTGCCCAGAGTAGATTGAAACTCCTGGACTCAAGAATCTTTCTGCCTCAGCTTCCCAAATATCTCGGACTATGGGCACATACCATAGTGCTCTGCTCCTGGTTTTTATAATAAGTTTTACAATTTGGGATTTTACATTTAGGTTTATGATACATTTTCAGTTGATTTTTGCTTATGGTGAAAGGTTTAGATCAACGTTCACTTCTTACATATGGATATTCTCTTGTTACAGCACCATTTGTTGAAAAGAAGGTACTTTCCCCACTGAATTCCATCAGAATTTTATAAAACATCACTTGTTCGATATGAGTCTATTTCTATACTATTGATATCCCAATGCACTGGCATGTTGGTCTGCTGATCTCGCTTAGCACCATCCCCATACTATCATGATTAATGTAGATTCATAAATCTTAAAATTAGGTAGTGTTAATCCTTCGACTTTGCTCTACTTTTCAAAAGTTCTCTTAACTATTTTAGGACCTTGAAATGCTCACATGAAGTTTTATTATTATTATTTTTTTTTTTTAGACAGAGCCTCAAGCTGTCACCCTGGATAGAGTGCTGTGGCATGACAGCTCACAGCAACCTCCAATTCCTGGGCTCAAGCGAGTCTCCTGCCTCCGCCTCCCAAGAGGCTGGGACCACCACAACGCCTGGCCATTTTTTTTTTTTTTTTTTTTTTTGGTTGTAGCCGTCATTGTTGTTTGGCAGGCCCGGGCTGGATTCAAACCCGCCAGCTCAGGTGTACGTGGCTGGCGCCTTAGCCCGTTGAACCACAGGCGCTGAGCCTCACATGAAGTTTTAAAATGAGGCTATCAATTGCTGCAATTACTCCTTCTGGGATTTTAACTAGTATTTTGTTGACTCTTAGATTAATTTTGGAAAATTGACATTTTAACATTGAGTCTTTCAACACAAGCATATCATATGTCTCTCCATTTATGCATCTTTTATTTCTCTCAGTGATGGTTTCTATATTTAAGTCACTGATCTCACACAACATTTGAACATTTAATTTTAAGTATACCATATATATTTTCAACTCCTGGCCTCAAACAAACCTCCAGCCTGGATCTCCCTCTATATATATTTTGATGCTATTATAAATAATATGCTTTAAAATGTCAAGGTAAAGCTATACAATTAAACAATTAAAATTAACAAATTAATTAGCATTATCAATCCAAAAATTATATTTTTTACATTATATCATTTATGTAAAATTGTATATATACATATACATATAAAATTTTATATATGTTTTTTATATAACATATAATTTATATAAAATTATATAGAAAAATAAAAATTAAAAATAAATTAGCTACATTATCACAAAAATATCTTCCTGGGTAGATTTTTTTAAAAAAGAATCATCTTAGGATACCTAGGGTAAGTGTAAGGAAAGATGTACAAAGCCTAAACTAAAGCTAGAAAGCATTGCTGAGGGAAATATAGAAAATTGCCTTAAATGGAGAGATTATACTATGTTCATAGATTGGGAAAGTCAGTTTTAGGTTAAATAAGACAGGTATCAAATCCCTCCAAATTAATCTGCATTTAATGATATGCCAATCAGAATTCTACCAGGTTTTTGTGTGTGTGGAAATTGGCAGTCAGATTCTGTAATGTAAATGGAGATGCAAAGATCCTAGAATCTCAAAACGAGAGGCAAGTTGAAGGATCTACACTCCCAAGTCAGATACTGCAAATTATATATGTCTATGTACATATCATATTAACACAGATGGCTCTCACAGACGTGATATGAGCAAAAGAAGCCAGACCTAAACAGTATGTGTTTGATTCCCTTTTCAGTGGCTCTCAACCTTCCTAATGCTGCAACTCTTTAAGACAGTTCCTATGGGTCGCAACCCACAGGTTGAGAACCACTGCTTTGGATGAAATTCTGGAGCAAGTAAAACCCCTCAATGACGACAGAAGTCAGAATGGTGGCTACTACCTTTGAGAAGGCTATCAATGAGGTTTGGGGAGAGAACTACAGGGAGCTTTCTAAAGTGCTCGGTAAGTGCTATAAACTGATCTACGTGAAGATTATAAGGTTTTACATTTATGTAAAATTTTACTGTGCTATATATTTAAAATTTATGCACCTTGAGGTACATAAGTTATACTTCAATTAAAATAATAAAAAGAAAAATGCAAAAAATCCTTAATTGGAATTGTCATAACTATCTTTCATGTGGAAAAGTATATATATTTTAAATGTTTCCTTTATGCTTGACAGTGTCCTGTTTTAACAATGTAAATAAAAACTAAGCACTTTGATACATCTGGATTAGAATTCATTCAACAATACAACAGCAATTCTCAGAATACAGTCTGGTTTTTGTATTTTGGCTTTTTTTTTTTGAGACAGAGTCTCACTATGTTGCCCTCAGTACTGAGTGCTGTGGTGTCACAGCTCACAGCAACCTCAAACTTTTGGGCTTAAGTGTGCCTCAGCCTCCCAAGTACCTGGGATTACAGATGCCCTTCACGATGCCCGGCCATCTTTTTGTTGCAGTTGTCGTTGTTTAGCCGGCCTGGGCTGGGTTCAAACCCGCCAGCCTCAGTGTATGTGGCTGGCTCTGTAACCACTGTGCTATGGGCACCAAGCCTATATTCTATTTTCTATTCTAAACAATTATCCATTTAGACTTAAAATATTTCTGTTGTTCCTAAAATGGCCCTACCCTTGGTAACAACTTAAATACTCATAGAGGTTTGGTAAATAAATTATACTGACTTCTGTACTCAATAATTATTACAATGAAATGAAGAAATTGATCTTAGTCATTAAGAAAGGAAGAGTGAGAGAAAGGGAAGATAGTTGTAATTGTGACATTAGACACAGCATATGAGAAAAGTTCTACAATTTTCTAATTTGGTGTCTAGGAAATTTGGCTTATGCTACAAAGCACACTATAAAATGTCATGGATTTGTGAAGGATCCTTTTGGGGTCCTTTAGAGTTCGTGATTTTTTTTTGAGGATTTGTGAACTCCAGTTATATGTTGATAACTTAAATGTATTCATCTTGATGATTGTTAGCAAAATCTGTAAAATGTATAAATGGATGACTTTATATTCCTGCTGATCTTCTAAATTACTTCTAGAACACTCTGTCTATTATATAAGAATAAAATGATATTATAATGATTCTTTTATGTACTTCTTGTTGGAATTTCCCTTGACTTTTCTCGTATATCCCTCCTTCCTTTCTTTCCTTCTTTTTTCTTCCTTCCTTCCTTCCTTTCTTTCCTTTCAAGGCAGAAATCCAACTCAGTAAAAATTGGCACAATCCTGTGAACACGTCCTTCATCAAAACAAAACTTTGCCCCAAAGGACTTGGAGCCATCTGGGATTCTACGTTTGACAGAAGCATTGACAATATAACCAAACAAACAAGAGGTATTCAGGGAAGCTGCAATGAATCTTCAAAGAAGACTCAGTGGGTGATTTTTAATTTCTGTGTGGTATTACGGAGCTTAATGTAGAACATATCAAAACTTCAGAAAGGTGATGGCAGGGTCGTGAACTTCATAAGGCAGAGGTACTCCCTGCAAGAACAAAACAGCAGTCAGAGAGAGCTCTGTATTGAAACATGAACTACTAAATGGGGAATACCAGCAAAACCTTTCTCCATGGGTAGGCTCTTTCATCCGTCAATCCTAGGTTCTCTGGCTGTCAAGCACTTTATCATGAAATATAATAATACACGTATTTCGGGAGTTCTTTATGAGCCTCACTTTTTCAAAGGTTCATGTTGTTCTAAATACTCCAGTAATAATATGATAAGTTCCTCTAGCTTAAAATCTTGGAACCCCATTACTTACTAAATAAGTCCAAACCCTTACAAAGATATGGGAGTTCATTACGATGTAATCACTGCCCGGTTTCCCATCTCCGCTGACCTCTCCACCACACCACCCGAGGCCTTCTATCCCACAGCTCCTGCTTTTACGGTTTCGAGTCCAGCCATGCTCTCTCTGCCCCAGGGCATTAGCACATACTAGGCGGGCATTGTGGTGGCACCTGTAGTCCCAGCTACTTGGAAGGCTGAGGTAAGAGAATCACTTAAGCCCAAGAGATTTGAGTTGCTGTGAGCTGTGACACCATGGCACTTTACCAAGGGCGACTTAGTGAGACTGTGTCTCAAAAAAAAAAGGCTTGACACCTGTGGCTCAAGCAGCTAAAGTGCCAGCCACATACACCTGAGCTGGCCGGGTGTTGTGGTTGGGCGCCTGTAATCCCAGCTACTTGGGAGGCGGAGGCAGGAGAATCGCTTGAGCCCAGGAGTTGGAGGTTGCTGTGAACTCTGATACCTCGGCACTCTATCCAGGGTGACAGCTTGAGGCTCTGTCTCAAAAAAGAAAAAAAAAAGGAGTGAAGTACTGATGATACCATGGATAAAACTTGAAAACACTACATTAAGTGAAAGAAGCCAGTCACAAAGGGCCACCTATTGCACACTTCTATTAAAATGAATTGTCCAGCATAAACAAATCTATGAAATGTCCAGCATAGACAAGTCTATAGAGACAGAAAGTAGGTTAGTGGTTGCTTAAGGCAGAGACTGGGGGTGTTGAAGGGAAATGGGGAGGGACTGCTCATGGATGGGGGAGTTCATTTGGGTGATGGGAATATTCTAAAATTAATTGTGGTAATGGTCGCACAACTCTATAAATATACCAAAACCACTTTAAAAACTGTATACTTTAAATGGATAAATGGGATGGTATGTTAATTGCCTATAAAAAAAGCTCTTTTTTTTTTTTTAAGAAAGAATCTCCTTCAGTCAAACTCAGCCTCTTTCAGACAAGTGTCCAGTCCATTTGATGGCAGAGAGCTCCACGCCTGAGAAAAATGAGTAAAGGGAGAAGCTCCTGCAATTCCATATCTTGGAGGCAGAGAAGGAGAATCTTCTGCCACCACGCCAAGTCACTGTAGTGGTTACAAGTCCTGTTCTGACATTTACCAATGGGGTGATCTTGGGTCAATGGTTTCTCTCCTCAGTACCTTAATTGTCACACTGTAAATGGAAGACAAAAATTGTTCTACCTGAAACAGTCAGGACCTGAATGGCTTAATTCGTGAAAGCACCCGGAGCAGCCCCTGACAAATAGAAATCTCTCCAGCAACACTTGTATTCTCCTTCAGCCCCAAGGACTTCTGCAGCGGAGCAGGTTCTGTCTGGGCCTGGAAGGTTTTGAATGGGGTGAGTCTGGTTTGGCGTGTTGGTGCTGACATCACCACCGATGCCCTTGACGTTTACCACTGCCTCAGTTTTTATGCCAGGTCTCTTGGTCCAGCAGAGCTTTTAGCACTTTCTTGCCCCTTGGTAGGACTGACTTTCAAGTGTTTCTCAGCACTCTGCTGACTGGGACACGCAGTGAGTCTGCCCACGGTCACTGCTGTCCTCCCTGCCCTGCTAATACTGTTCCATCCTCCTGCTCCACCCTCAACACCAGACTCCGCACCACACCAGGGAGGCTTTTTTGAAGAACTTGTAGCCTCTCCAGGCTATACTCAAAAGATCAGCTCACAGATCCCAATACTCCCAGATTTATCCAACCCGTCCAGAAATGTTTAATACAATAGCTCCCACTCTGGTTGAAAAGAACTGCCGTTTTTGAACAAAATATCATTTCAGAAAGAAACTCCAGTGAGAGTTCTTCAGGGAAAAGATGAAATGTCTATTTCCTGGGTTCTTCGTGGTCTGAATCCAGACTTGCCCGCTACAGCTCATTAGTGCATGCACAACTTCTTGTAGGATCCATAAACTGTCCATTTCCGGGTATCATTTTGAGTCCTCCCTGTATTGTGCAACTCAGGGACACATACGTAGCTACAGGAAAGAGGGGTCTCCACAGTACACATGCTCCCAGGCACCAGCGCAATATCAATGACAAGTCAAAGGGCAAAGCATTCTGAAACCCCACAGGAAAATTCAAAGCAAACGAAATTTGCAAATCAAATTTAAAACAGAAAAAGCATGAATATAAAAGGTAGGCTCTGAAGAGGTAAACTAGGCTCTCATTAGAAATCATGTAGAACGGTGAACTGTTTGAGGAATTTCCCTTCCTTGCCCTGTCAAGTTCTATTACCTTTGAAAAGCCAGGAGATGAACTCCAGTGTCAATGTGTTGTTTATGAACCTAAATCTAGAGAAACGCAAGAAAAAGACTAAAATAATTTACATCAAAACCACTTAAGCAACTTTAGATGGTTCTTATTAGAAAATCTTAAGAAGGACAAGTTGGGGCGGTGCCTGCGGCTCATCGAGTAGGGCACTGGCCCCATATACTGAGGGGGTTGGGTTCAAACCCGGTCCCGGCCAAACTGCAACCAAAAATAGCCGGGCGTTGTGGCGGGCACCTGTAGTGGCAGCTACTCAGGAGGCTGAGGCAAGAGAATCGCCTAAGCCCAGGAGATTCAGGTTGCTGTGAGCTGTTTCATCACAGCACTCTACCGAGGGCGATAACATGAGACTCTGTCTCTACAAAAAAAAAAAAACGAAGAAGAAGAAGGACAAGTTGGAGACTTGGAAAAGCAGAAGGGCAGTACTTTTCCCCTTCTCACCACAGAATGTGAACAGGGTTAGAGGTTTTGCTCATCTTGTAAAACTAGGGTATGGGTCCGTTATACAACACTGCTGCCTGTTTATTGAGCCACAAATTTGCAAACTATCCCATAACATTCATTAGCAGTTCTGGGAAAAAATCACACTGGGAAGAGACCACTTGATACTGATTACTTTTTATATAATTTTTCCAGTGATCATTTAGAAGTCTTTGGGTCTTTATTTCCATTTCTCTCAGGAAACAGTTCAATATGACTAATCATTTTTCTTATACGTTTATATGTTCCTTATTTCCTAGCTTGTGATTCTAGGGAATGTCTTAAGTAGACACGAGTTACTTTTGACTGTGGTCAAGGTACATTTAATCACCTTGTGATGTAAGTGGAAGGTTTATAGCTCTGTTTACATGTAGAGAAACAGAATAAGCATTAGTCCTTTTGAAGCAGAACTTAGAAAATAAGTTCTATAGATTTCTCACCATTTTACTAAAATGTCCACACCAGTGGATTCCATCCAATGTGATCTTGGTACAATGTAAGAGGTTTGGGCTCTTCTCCTTTGAGAGACCTTCCTCCATTGAGAGCTATTTCCTACACTTAAAACTGAGGCTGGGCATGGTGGCTCAACCCTGTAATCCCAGAGCTTTGGGAGGCCAAGGTGGAAGGAATACTCCACAGAGCGACAGCCTATCAGTAAAAACAAACAAAAAATTGGGTGGACCTGTGACTACAGCAGGAGCAACATGGTGTGCATACTAAGGCTGAGCCATGAAAGTTAATATGGCTTCCACTTGGTCCTCTTGGGCTGCTCATCCCGGGAACATATCCTCCACATTGTGAGGAAGCCAAAAAAGCCACGTGAAAAGGCCAGAAATGGGTAATCCAGCTGTGCCTTAGCTGAAATTCCAGCTGACAGCCAGCATCTATGACCACATACGTGCTTAAAGGAGGCTTCAGACGATCCAGCACCCGGCCTTGGAGACACACCAACTAGCGCTCAGTGGAGTAGAGATAATCTGTCCTCACTGATCCAATACATGTTGCAGAATTGTGAACAAATATCAATATTGTCTTTATTTTATTTTAAACCATTAAATTTTGGAGTTATTTGCCGTGTGGCCATAGATAACCAGAATAATTATCATGACATAAAAAGGTTAATGATGGCTAAATAAAGTTAGTAATAAATGCTATTGATCGTGACCATTTATATGAGAAAGAAATTCAGAAAGTCGGCTTGAAGTGACATTTTCTTTTGTCACCAGCCACAATTCTGAAAATTGCCTCTGAGGTACATCATAAATAATCACAAAAGATCTTTTTGTTCCATCCCATTCAAATTTTTTACTAAAATGACTCAGTGTAACAAGCATTTAATTTTCTGAGTAGAAAGTTTATGTTATGAAATTCTGTAGTCCCCACTCCTTCACATGTTACCCAACACATTAATTGCCTGAAAAGTTTTAAAGAACAAATAGGTTATTCAAGATTTTATCCTTTCAAAAAAAATGACAACAAGGAATCTATTGATAAAATATCCTCTTCCTAAGTAACAGTAATGTGGCTCATTTAAGATTTTTTAAAAATTACTATAGGTTTATTATATTTCAATTGCACTGATAATTGATTCAGACTTATCCCAACGACTGTATGTTCCTTAAGTTATTTATTTGTTTATTTTTGGTTGATGAATGAGAAAAAAAAACCAGGAAATTAAGCAGCATGCACAGGTGTGCTATCAGGTTACCACGTAGTCATTAGGCTAGACATAATCAAATTGAATGAACACAGAACAGTCTCTGTAAGACTATGTTTAAGCCTTCAGAAAAATGCTTGAGAATTAATTATCTTCTTTCAGAGGTTTTAGATCATAGAAAAGCTGAGATAATTTTTTTCCCAAACTCAGCACATACTAGTGTGCAAAAATCTGTTTGAGTAAATAGGTAAGCATTGCTTTATCCCTTACTCATAGCCTATTGACCGTCAATGAAAAATAAAACAATAAAAAGCTTTAGAGGAAAATTATATTAGAAATTATGATTTTTAATCACCATTTGGTTAACAAGAACCCTGGAAATAACAAACATGGACTAGTCTCTATATTGATCCCTCCTTCTTCTCAAACTCTGGATTGGGAAGCTTGGCCTAATGAATTCCAAACCTCTTGTGTAGAGATTTTGCCTTCTGATTTTCTCATTCTACTTAGGGAAAAGAACCTTTCAGGGGAATGCTGATGGGTAGGGAAGGAGTGTCCTAGAAGGAGAGAAATTTAAAAGTTCTTTATATGCCTTCGCATGGGCAACAGAGAACAAGGGGTATATTGGGAATTTAGAAAGCATCTAGATCCTTGTGAGGCTATGATAGAAGGGGCTATTGGCATCCGTGTCAGCAAATTTTCAGTATTTGGCATGTGCCCCAAAGAATTTCAGAATGTATTTCACTTAAAAATATAAGCAGTGGCTTGAGAAAGCTTTATAATGAAAAAATGTACAGGAAGACCCCTTTGTTTTGCCTCCTTTTAAGAAGCAACTTGGTGCAAGGCAAAGGATATCTAGCCATAAATTAGGAACTCCAGTCATTTTCCAAGTAATATTTGTTTCAGAGTAACTCGCTTTGCCCGTCTCTGTTTGCTTCTAAACAGGTTTTACTACATCCCCTCTAAGTTTCTTTCCAGTTTAACATTTCCATGATTTGGAATCACAGCATATATAGCATCTATCCTCTTTTAATGTAAAAGCAGAAAACACATCTGCAGGGTTCTTCACTAGGTCTAAAAATACAAGCACATTTCTAGCTTTGGTGCTTAAAGGAATATAGTTCTTCCAAAAGCCAACAAAATGCCAGTAGAGCCTCATCTCTCTGGAAGGAAATTCTGATAGGTTACAGGAAATAAGAGTATTATAATTTCCATGTATAGGAAGCTGTTTGCAGTGTTTCTCATTTTGATCTCTATCTCGATAATTATTCTAGAATTAAAATTTTGCCCATTTTCTCTGTCTTTTAATACATATTATACAAATTAAATGTAAAGGATAACAGAATCTCTGTTCCAAAATTGCTTACAAGCAATATGTACAAGTGTAGATGTTAGATAAAATATAAAAAATTATGTTAAGGCTCGGCGCCTGTGGCTCAACGGGCTAAAGCACCAGCCATGTACACCTGATCTGACGGGTTCGAATCCAGCCCGGACCGCCAAACAACAATGGTGGCTGCAACCAAAAAATGGCCAGGCGTTGTGGCCGGCGCTTGTGGTCCCAGCTACTTGGGAGGCAGAGGCAAGAAACTCGCTTAAGCCCAGGAGTTGGAGGTTGCTGTGAGCTGTGATGCCACGGCTCTCTATCCAGGGTGACAGCTTGAGGCTCTGTCTCAAAAAAAAAAATTATGTTAAATAACTGTTTGGGTCCATTTTCAGTTGTTATAGCAGAATAGCACAGACTGGGTAATCTATAAAGAAAGGAAGTTCCTTTAGTTCACAGTTTTGGAGACTGGGAAATCTAAGAGCATGGCACAAACATCTAGCAAGGCCCTTCCTGGTGTGTCATGAGGCATCACGTGGCAAGAGGCAAGAGCAGGAGAGCCAGAGAAAGGTCACTTGTACAGCGAACCTGCTCCCATGATAGCGACGTTAACCCATTCATAAGGGCAGAACCCTCATAAATCCATTAATCCATTTGTGATGGCAGAGGCTATGTTTCCGACACATGAACTTTTGGAGAATACATTCAAAACACAGACAGAGCCAAATAAATGCTAATGGTAAAATAAATGCTTACTGGGAAGCTGATAAAAGGAAATATTATAGACTGTCTGTGTCTCCCCAAAATTCACACATTAAAATTCTAACCCCCTGACTCTGCGCCCATTGCACAGTGGTTACAGAGCCAGCCACGTACAGCTAAGCAACAATGATAACTGCAACAGAAAAATAGCCGGTCATTGTGATGGGCACCTATAGTCCCAGCTACTTGGGAGGCTGAGGCAAGAGAATCGCTTAAGCCCAAGAGTTTGAGGTTGCTGTGAGCTGCGATGTCTATCCAGGGCTACATAGTGAGACTCTGTCTCAAATAAAAAATAAATAAATAAGTAAAATAAAATTCTAACCCCTACTGTAAGAGTAACAGGAAGTGAGGCCTTTGGAAGGTAATTAAGTTATGTGTGTGCAGCCCTCATGAATGAGATTAACATCATTATGAAAGAGATTCCAGAGAGCTCCCCAGCCCTGTTTCTGAAATGTGAGGACATAGGGCAAAGATGGCCAGCTATGAAACAGGGAGTGGATCCTCTCCAGACACCAGATCTGCTGACACCATGACATTGGACTTTGTCAGTCTCCAGGACTGTGATGAATAAATGAGTTTTGTTTATGCCACTCACTCTGTCATATATTTGTTATACAGGCAGCCTGATTGGACTATGGTTGGGAGCCACGAGAATCAGGTGATTATACTCACAGAGTGTGAAGACTGGGGAGAGTTAGGGACCAAGATGATGTGAGAGAATCAAACCGTGTTATAGACAACGATGATTAAATGACTTGCCACAAGTTAGCCTAGAGGAAGAGAAGACCAAGGGATCACATGACTGCTATTATCCAATATTTTAAGAACTATCCTGAAAGCTATGGAATCACTTTATTTTGTGTCATCTTAGAAGCGTGGGCTTTATCAGGGTAAAAGTCTCAGCTGAATATAAGGACAATGTAAACAAAGTTTCCTGCACAGGAGTGGAGCGTCTTAAGAGGTAGTGAATTTCCCATTATAGAAAGTATCCTGTAGAGAAAATTTTAAGAATATTTTTTCATTTGGGAAGAGATTAGCCCAGATATCCTTTTATGAGTTCAGGCACCACATGGCGGCTCACGCCTGTAATCCTAATACTCTGTGGGAGGCTGTGGCGGGTGGACTGCCTGAGGTCATGAGTTCAACACCAGACTTAGCAAGAGTGAGACCCCCATCTTTAAAACAATAGCCAGGTGTTGTGGTAGGTGACTGTAGTCCCAGCTACTTGGGAGGCTGAGGGAAGAGAATCACTTGAGCCCAAGCGTTGGAGGTTGCTGTGAGCTACGATGCCACCACACTCTACCAAGGATGACAACGTGAGACTGTCTCAAAAAAAAAAAAAAAAAAAAAAAAAGAGTTAAAGCACCTCTGTCTAGTCTGTAATTCTCTTTTTACTCAAATAAAATAAAAGCAGGGGACCATCTTAAGCACAAAATAGAGAGTGAAAGAAATTTAGCATTGGGGAAATAATCAGCTATCCATGGAGAATTGAGCAGAAAAGAGAGTATGGGATAGGAAAGGACTTCACTTGTCTTACAGTAAAGAGAGTAAGCCACGCAGAACAAAGCTTCTTGATCTTTGGGATGAAGGTTGGGGACTTGATCCAAAATGCAACAGGAAGTTGACAGATTAAATGGAAAAGAAAGGCAACAAATCACAAAGCTGATAAGTTCTCCTAATAAATTGTGGCTAATGATTTTAAAACATGCACAATGCTAAAAGTAGACAGCCGTCCATTGATGTTGAGATTAGAGCAAGTTAGGTGGGAAAAGACGAAGATGTCAGCTAAATCACTGTCCATTTTTGTGTGCGTATATGTGTGTGTGTGTGTGTAATTTATGTCAATAAGATGTGTTGAAGGGGTGGAGAGAAAGATGAGAAGTTGAGAGAAATGGGTTGAAAGGGAGATGTGAGGAGCTGGTGTAAAGGTAAGAGATAGAATTTTCAAAAGAACTATATTACTTCTGTACCAAGATTAAGAACACATCTGTATTTACTAAAGATGATACTACTTCAGGGCGAAGGTGTGCTCATATCCCTACATCCCAGTTAAATTCCAAGTCAAATACTATCATTCTACCACCTAAATCCTCTGTTGTTTAATTGAGGGGAGTCATACTTCACTCCAATTTCTTAAAAGGTAATAAAACATGCCTGGAATTATTTGTATTATTATACTATTGACAGGATACCCGAAAAGAGTAAGGTCTAAGAGAACCTAAGGTCTAAGGTCTTCTCAAGGAGACCCCAAGGATACATCTGCGAGAGCCTCCCGGTGGTGACTCAGCTCTTCGGAATTTGTAGACCTTCCTGGGACCTGGAAACTAACGCTTGTTTCTGCTTCTGTAAAAGCCCATGGTTCTGTAACCCCAGGGTTCTGCTTCTCCAGCTTAATTCAAACTGACCAGTGAGAAAGGTATCCATGGGCCAGAACTTGGCAGTGCAGCCATTTTGAATTCTTCAGTGCCTCACTCTGCAGGCTGAAACAAAGCCCTTCCTCTTTTCAGCACTGTGTTTGGGTGCTCTTTCTCTCCATTGGGCCTCGTCTTCCTGTAACATTATGTAGTATAATGTGATTCTTAGACTTTTATTTATTTATTTATTTATTTGCTGTTTTTGGCTGGGGCTGGGTTTGAACCCACCACCTCCAACATATGAGGCCGGCACCCTACTCCTTTGAGCCACAGGTATCGCCCTGATTCTTAGACTTTTAATTAGCCACAGACTCTTTATATCCTTCAAAATAGGCTCTTCAAATTTTGGATGTTAGCATTTTTCCCAACAATAACACTTTGGATCTTTATTATATTATTAATAAGTATTTATGAAGGACCATGATGAAGGAATATAATTTAATGGGATTATTTTTATATAGCAATGTGACATCTTCTCCAAATTACTGATATAGTGCATCTCTCCAATTTTTCTTATATTGTATATGGTTGTTTTTAAAATGTTTCTAAGGCTCACCAAAGAAATCCAAGAAAATGTCAACTTCTGCTTGATTCTTTACTTCACCTCTCAGTTGTCAGTTTTTCTGAATTCTCTTTATATCAAGGCAAGACCTAACTTGGCTTTTGGTTGTTGGAAAATCCTGGCATCATAGGAGAGTGGGAAGTTGGCCTTCATCCAATAACTTTCATGATAACACTCTTTCAGCTTCATTTTAGTGGCTTAATCTGATAACCAGAAAGAAAAGAATTACTTAGCAATGTGTCAGCTTACTATCTAGTTTGGTTCACATGTCGAAAATATAAAAATTCTGTCACCCATTGCAGGATAAATGTCATATCTTGAAAAGACTAATCTTGTTCAACGGATGCACTTTTAAAATTTTGAATCTACTTGAAAACCAATCTGATAACAAAGACATGCCTGCAGAAAGATGATTCAGTTGTATCAATGTATTTGTCACTTAGAACTCAACCAAAAAAAAAAAATATATATATATATATAATGGGGCTGGGTGGGTGTTAAAAGCATGCAAAGTCTTGATAATAGAAAAACATTAGCCACAAAATGAAAGGAAGAAACATTAAAAGAAAGTTCCAGACAAAAAATTGTCTAATAAGTTTTTTCAGACAGTATGACATGAGTACAAAGAAACAAACTCAATTTGCCTGAAAAATTAAGAAATCATAAGAAAATTTTATTTATTTTGGTCTTTATCATTATTTTCAATTTGTGATTATATATACCGTACAATTGCTGACCTATTCTCAAATAAAATGGGGAACATATCTCTAACTTGTTTCAAATATCATAGTCAATTTTGTGTACTTGGAGAAAGGAAGGGCTGTCTCTTAACATTACTTATATAAATTGCATTCTCTCCTCCTACAAATTCCCAGTTTTCCTTATTTTCTTGTCCCAGAGACTTTGATTGTTTGTGAATGTATTTGTAATATGATTTTACTTGCAAAAACCACTGGCCAAGTTCAATGGCCCATAATTGAAAATGAAAGTTGATTTTTATACCTCTTTAATATTTCATTAGGGCATTTAAATTTAACTATACCCAATTTCACAAACCCAATTCAACAATTTCAAGGTAGAAATATTTTTTTAAATGTGTAAGTTCTAGCTCTCTTTTTCCTAATTAATTCGACCAGCTCCTCCTTACCTCACAGACAAGGTCTTTCCATGCATAGTCAAACAAAAGAGTATTAAACTATCTGACATACTGGTCAGGGTACTCTGCTAGTCTTAGAACTTAATTAAAAAAAAGGGGGGGGGCCTCACTCTATTACCTAAGCTGGAGTACCGTGGCATCATCATAGCTCACTGCAACCTCAAATGCCTGGCCTCAAGTGATCCTCCCACCTTGCCCTCCCAAAGTGCTAAGATTACAGGTTTAAGCCACCCCTCCTGGCCCTGAAGTTTCTTTTAAGTACTGCATACTACCTGAGGATCTCTTTTTGTACTTTGTAAATGAGTAATTGACTCTTCTCACAAGTGCTTTACCTTGGCTTGACCTTACCAAGACAATAGATGGCAGGAATAGAAATTATTTTTCCTTCCTGCCTATTTTTCTTCCTTCCTTTTTTTCCCTCTCATTATTTACTTTAGTTAAGAAGTCAGGAATTTATCTAAAACATTTGTTTAGTTGTTTAACATTTTTGTTTTGTTGGTTATTATGTGTTTGTGCTTCTTCATTTAGTCCAGTTAGGATGTGACTATAGATATGTGAAATAATTCACATGCTATTTTATTATTATATTAATAAAAATAAAATGTCACCTCTTTAATAATTTTATGAGAAAATTCATGTATAGGTGGCGCCTGTAGTTCAGTGGGTAGGGCAACAGCCACATACACGAAGGCTGGTGGGTTTGAACCCAGCCCCAGGCCAGCTAAAACAACAATGACAACTGCAACAACAACAAAAAATAGCCGGGCATTGTGGCAGTTGCCTGTAGTCCCAGCTACTTGGGAGGCTGAGGCAAGAGAATCGCTTGAGCCCAAGAGTTTGAGGCTGCTGTGAGCTGTGACACCACAGCACTCTACCCAGGTTGACAGCTTACTAAATAGCTTTCCCCGTCTATGGCCACCTAATATGTGAACATAAAAAATACTAAATAAATTAAATGAATGCTTTCTAATTCCATTTTAGAGAACACAGCAAATATTATTGATATTTTATATTTGAATGTTTTAGGCAAAGCCAAAACAAAATAATATCTGATTTTCTCTTGAAATGTCCTTGACCTCTAGTGCCTCAGTGAATCTCACACACTAGTATTTTTCCAAAATTTTCTATGTATTGACTATATGTGAGTCTATGCGGTATTTCTTTTGGGAGGGTGGGAGTTGGATCTTTGGATTTTAAACTGAGCTTTCTAAAACCAATATATCTGAACCTAAAAGAATAAATGCCTTCTAGTTGGATCCTCAGTTTCCAGAAAAATCAACAAGGTTCAGTATTTGGGGAAAAGGAAGAACACATTCACACATACAGTTTTCATATTTTTATTAAACACCTACTGTATGACAAGTCTATCAATAGACACTGGAGACACAAAATGGGAAAAGGAAAAATAATATAAAGATAATTTTAAAAATAATACAAAAAGAGTTCATAGTCTAGAGAAAACAGTATTGACATTAAATATGACCTATTCTCTTCTCCACCCTTCCTTCTCTTGACTTCTTAATTCACTCACAACCATCCCACCTTCCTCTTCACTCCTTCATCCCACTACAATTTTATTGCATTACTTGCTTCATGTGTATCTTTGGGGATTTAAAGCCAGGAAACATCTTGACCTCATTTGCTACTATATCCTCAACACTGTGCCCATTTTAGGTCCATTGTAGGTCCTTACCTTTTTTTTTTTTTTTTTTTTGAGACAGAGCCTCAAGCCGTCACCCTGGATAGAGTGCTGTGGCATCACAGCTCACAGCAACCTCCAATTCCTGGGCTCAAGCGAGTCTCTTGACTCTGCCTCCCAAGTAGCTGGGACTACAGGTGTCAGTGACAACGCCCAGCTATTTTTTGGTTGCAGCCGTCATTGTTGTTTGGCGGGCCTGGGCTGGATTCCGCGAGCTCAGGTGTATGTGGCTGGCGCCTTAGCCCGTTGAGCCACAGGCGTCGAGCCGTAGGTGCCTTACCTTAATAGAAAGGTAGAGTAACATAGAAAATATTTTTAGGGCAAAGCTAAAAATATGATAATGTCATGACTCCAGCGTTACAACGTGCTGCCTGCTGTCTGTGTGCGCATCCCATGTCTCTTTCCACTCTATTGTACAATGAAAGTTCTACAACTCCATCTTCATTACTTTCTGATTCCGAGTCTTAGATTATTTAAGTATCAAGTTACCTTGGAAAGTATGGGCACATATTCACACTGTTCTCTTTACTATCAGTAAGTGGATAACAAGGCCAGGTGCAGTGGCTAACACCTATAATCCCAGCACTTTGGAAGGCCAGCGTAGGAAGATCACTGGACCCCAGAAGTTTGAGATCATCCTGAGCAATATAGTGAGACTCCACCTCCACACAAAATTGGAAAAATTGGCCAGATGTGCGGGTGCGCATCTGTAGTCTCAGCTACAGAGGCTAAGACAGGAGGATCACTTGAGCTCAGGAGTTGAAGGACGCAGTCAGCTCTAACTCCACCACTGCACTCCAGCCTGGGTGACAGAGCAAGACAAAAAAAATTGGAATAAAAAAAGAAAAAAGAAAAAAAGGATGTATTCAAAGGTAGGCTGCTATGAAAAAAAGATAGAAATAACAAAGTACATTTCTATATACCAAAAAAATTAATGCTTTGAGTCCTGTGAAATGCTTCTCTTCTTTTGGCTCCCTAGCATTCATCAAAAGTCCATTTGAAGTCATTAAAATTTAAAAGCAAAGATCATGTACCAACTATGAAGCTATTGTCTCTTAGCTCCAAACTCATTTGTTTTGTGATTCTAGAGCTGATACTCAGCAAAGCACATTTCTCCCTTGCCGTCTGGCACCTTGATGGGCTTGGCCAATGGAAGACGCCGGAGAAAGGCGGGAAGGCCGTAGCTGAAGAAAGAATCTGCTCCTTCCTGTTTGTTTCTGCACCATTCAAGTTTTCTCAGCAGAAGTCCCTCAGGCTGGTTGACGTAATGTCTCCCGCCTTTGCCAGGATTCCTAGGGTCAGCCTTAGAGTCCCCCTATGCTGGTACTGCCAGAGTCCAGTCAGGAAAACAGAAACTACACGAGGTATATTAACAGAGGCCGTGTACTATAACGAATGAAGGATTGATCAGGTGTTAGAGAACCCTAAAAGCAGAGAAAAGGAACACTTAAGTAACAGAGATAAGTCAACTCCAGGAAGCAGCTACCACTCAAAAGGGAAAAAGGAAGGTGGGGGGTTGTCAGAACCTAGAAATCTAGAGGAAGGACTTGGGCCTTGGAAGAGGGGCCCCTGCCCAGCTGGCGTGGTGAGGAAGGACTCTCAGTGCCAGCCTTGACTGTGTCCACTACTGTGGCCCAGGACTGCCTGAGTTCAGTTACTGAGCCTGTGCGACTGACCCAAGAGAAGTCAATTTTTACAAGTTGATACGTTTATTTGTTATTTTGGTGTTCTGTTTATCTAGTTACTTATTTCTTTGCTTTGGCTCAGAGATAGAGAAATAGGTTTTATGGTTTCAGGAAGAGGAACTAGATGACCAAATGCTTAGGGAGAAAGATTTGAGAATAAAGACCACAATATGACATTTAATTCCCAGCCTGGTGTCTTTGATAAATTCTGAACCCTGAGGTTGAGGGGAGAGACTGTAACAGGCTTACGATACTATTGCCTGAGGGTCTTCGGAAAGCATAAGACACTAGGGATATTCCTTAGATCTCACATCAAAGCCTATCACAAATTGTAGAATTTAGTGCTGCCTTTTTTGAGATACACACATTGTCTCACTGTCACAATAAAAGCTCAAATGTATATAGTGGTGCTCAACCCACAGTGCTGGCCCCACAATGCTGAAAATCATGAAAAGCAAGTGTGCGATAGGAACAAAATTAAAGGTAGAGCTCAGAGCTCAAAAGATATGTTTCTGCACAAGTTCCAGATACTTCCCTCACTATTCTCTATCATACAAATAGATTTTGAAGTTACATTTGGATTTCTCAGTGAGGTATTCATTGATCAGCTATTGACATTTTCCGTTTATAGCACAGACTTGAGTTATATTCAAAATCCTTTTTTAGGTACTCATTAATAATCCAATTCTTGGTGTGAAATTTTGATTCAGTTAAAATATGTGTTAGTTGACTTAAACATTACTAATTATGTGAAGTATGGGAAGGCCAATTCACAAATATGGAGACCAATTTAATATTTAATTTGATTCTATAATATAATACCAATTTAGTATCTAATTTAACATTGTGCTTATACTCACAACATCCCTTACTTTTCAGAAAATTATTCTCCCATTTCCTCTCTCAGGTAGGGAACCATAAAAACCAGCAGCTTTCTTACATTAAGCATTGTGTTTTGCAATTATTACAAAAAGTGGTGTGCTAAGATCTCTCAAAAGAAATGTAGACACCGTGCCACCAAATTATAACCATGAACTTTCCTTAATACCCTTTCATCTTAAATTAGATTAAATAAGCCTTGATGGATGCTTTTCATAGTTTGTATTTAGAAGTTTCACTAATTCTAAAGAACACTCAATGTCTAATCATGCTTCAGGGTATACACAAAAAGACATCAAATATAACAGAATGTTTTAAATGTTCTGAAACATCGCCACTCCATATGCCGGAACCCATATTGCAGTTTTCTAGTGAATTGTTGGAAGTGTGGATTCACTGTAACATTTCTTCTGCTAACGATGATATTTAAGCAGACAGCCTGTTCAAGACTTCTGCCTGTTCAATTATTTACACTCTACGTCTAATGTAAGCCTGACACATTTATTTCTGTGAACAGCAGTATTTTACTGTGAAAAGAAGGTGTTTGTAAGCATTGCTACATGGTGCTGAAGATGTCTGAGCACAGCAAGACAGTCTTTTTTTCATTTTAATTGGAAAACAAATTCTATGCAGAGCGTACAGAGAAACAGCGCTGAGTTAGGTAGTTTAAAAATGTTTGGGGGATTTTATCTTGTTTTTAACTCAGAAGACAAAAGATATGTGGTATAAAAAGAAATTTCTTTTTTACAGAATAAAGATTCTCCGCCTGAGAGTTGAAAGGGTGCCTCGAAATACACACACACACACACACACACACACACACACACACACCACAGCCCTTCAGCAGAGGATGAAAACACACAGCAGTAAAGAAATCACTGACCGATCATTAGTTGAGCACTGAGAGAACTAGCCAAGTGGAGACTACAGTGGCCACACACAACAAAGAAATTACAGACTTTACAGAATTAGTTTAGAAAACCATTCAACTAGCAAACAGCAGCTACAAACAAACCTTTAGGGGTAAGCAATCTGATTTCTAGAGTTGCTGCATCGTAGTATTTTAAATGTGTAGTTTTGACCAGAAGAAAAGTTACAAGACACACAAAGAAACAGGAAAGTATGGCTCATACACAGGAAGGAAGTAGTCGGTAAATGCATTCCCTGAGGAAATATAGATATTGCAGTGCACGGAAAAAGACTTTAATCAGCTATTAGAAATATATTTAAAGAAGTAAAGGAGGGGAGGGAGTGAGGGAAAGAAAACAAAAAAAGAATAGGAAATAGTGACTAATTCTTACATAAACTGGATTCAATTTTGACCAAAGTACATTACTTAACCATTAATTTTTAATTCAACTTGTTTAACTTGTTAATATGTTGTTTAGGATATTGCATCCTCATTTATAAGTGAAATATGTCTGTCATTTCCCTTTATAACAATATATTTTCTCTGATTTTAATATCAGGTGTATCCTGATTAAGTAGAATGACTTTAAATTATTTCTTCTTTTTCTGTTGTCTATAAGATTTGGCATGATCTGTTTTTTGAAATTATCTTTACTTTTATTTATAAATATTAGTTGTCTATTTTTTGAGATTTTGGAAGAAAAATACGTTAACTGATGACTCCATACTGAGCCTCAGAGTTAAAGCATTCTGTAATAGACATACTCTTATTTGACAATGTGAATGTTACTTTCTTTGCATTACTATTATTATTAATGTTGCTTAATATTTTGATGCAATAATTGTCTGATTTCTTTTCTGAATGTATTTATCTTTTTTCATTCTTTTTGAGGTTTTTGTTTCTAGTCCTTATCTTAAATACTGTTATTGTTATTAAATATTAATATTAAGCCTTTTTAATTCTGTGAAAGCAAAAAGTGGAAACCTAGAAAAAAAAAAGAAATTTTCTTCAAGTAGTTAAAAACAAACAAAAAAAAGAAGTAAAGGAGAACATGGCTAAATAAGTAAGAGAAATTATGAGAAAAATCTTTCATCAAAGAAAAAATAAAATGGTAGAAATTATTTTAAAATGAACCAAACAGAAACTCTAGAGTTGGAAAGTACAATATAATTAAAATGAAAGTTTCACTGAAGGCTCGGCGCCTGTGGCTCAACTGGCTAAGGCACCAGCTACGTACACCTCAGCTGGCGGGTTCGAATCCATCCTGGGCCCGCCAAACAACAATGACGGCTGCAACCAAAAAATTGTCAGACATTGTGGCGGGCGCCTGTAGTCCCAGCTACTTGGGAGGTGGAGGCAGGAGAATCACTTGAGCCCAGGAATTGGAGGTTGCTGTGAGCTGTGAGGCCACGGCACTCTATCCAGGGTGACAGCTTGAGGCTCTGTCTCAAAAAAAAAAAGAAAGTTTCACTGAAGAAGCTCAACAGCAGATTTGAACTTCCAGAAGAAAGAATCAGTGAACCTTAATATACATCAACTGAGAGTATCCAGACTAAGGAACAAAAATAATACAGAAAAATTAACAGAGCTTCAGAAACCTGGGGAATAACATCAAGTGTCCCAAGCAAACATAATATAAATACTAGAGAGAAAAGAGACAGAAAAGGGAACAGAAGGAATATTTGAAAAAATGGTTGTCAAAAATTTCCAAATTTGGTGAAAAACATGAATTTGCACATTCAAGAAGCTCAATAAACTCCAAGTTTAAACTCCAAACTCCAAGGAAAAAGTCAAAGAGATCAACACCTAAATATACCTTACCAAATTGTCAAATGACAGAGAATCTGGAAAGCACAAAATAAAAGTGACTAAATATGTACCAGGTGTCCTGAAAAAGAATAGCATATCAGAAACCATAAGGGCCAGAAGGCAGTGTGATGAGATTCAAAGTGCTGAAAGAAAAAAGCTCATCAACAAAAAATTGTATATTCAGCAAAACTATCCTTCCAAAATGAAGAAATTAAGGCATTACATCATAAACAAAATATAAGAAACAATACTAAAGGTAGGCCTTCAACCTGAAATGAAAGAACACTAGACAGTAATTCAAATCCATGTGAAGAAATAAAAGCACCACTGAAAAAAACTACACAAATAAATAAAGATAGCATACATGCATTTTTTTGATAACTCTTTTCTTCTCCTATTTGATGTAAAACACAATTGTAAAGCAAAAATTATATACCATGCTAATGGGCTTATAATCTATAAAGATATAATTTGTATGATAATAGCACAATGAGGGGGAATAGAGCTATATTAGAAGAAACATTATGTATGCTATTTAAATTAATAGCCAATAATACAAATAGATCCTTTTACATTTATATGGCATTTTTAATCACTGGGGTACAATTATTAAGAAAATGACAAAAGAATAAAAGAAACAATAGGGAATGAAAATGTGATACAAGAATATACCAATTTAACACAAAGCAGGTAATTAACATACTTCATTCATCTTTCTGTCTTGCAATTGAGAAATTAAGCCACTGAGTTCCTATTAGGTAAGATGATACAATTTATCATACAAATCAAAGTAGTTGTAACGGTGACAGAGGACATTACTTGTAATTGTGTCAGAATAAAAAGTATACATTGGGACTGTCCCTGGCTAACTTGGACATAAAATTGCTCTACTTTTAAAAGTTTAAGTATTTTACTTTATTTTTTCTTTTTTTGAGACAGTTTCACTATCTCACCTGAGTAGAGTGCCATGGTACATCATAGCACACAGCAACCTCAACCTCTTGGGGTCAAGAGGTCCTCTTGCCTCAGCCTACCTAGTAGCTAAGACTATAGGTGTCCACCACAACGCCTGGCTAGTTTTTCTATTTTTAGGTCTCACTCTTGCTCAGGCTGATCTTCAACTCCAGAGCTGAAGGGATCCACCTGCCTTGGTCTCCCAGAGTGCTGAGTTTACAGTAGCAAGCAGCCTAAAAGTTTAAGCATTTTAAACAGGCAACTTAGTTTGTATTGTATTCATATTTTGCTACTAACTTTCTAGGGCAAATTAGATTCTATGTTTTAGCATTCTGGTACAATCTGATTGTGATAAATTACTTACAATGATTTAAATATGATTACTGCCATCAGGTAAATATTTTTGGGGGGATTGTATTGGCTCTGTAGATCAATTTGAGGAGAATTGATTTGTAGCTTTCATTATATGTCATAAAAATATATTGTTAAATTTACCCACAAATATTTCAAGCTTTATATGCTATTATAATCTATTTATTTTCAACTTGTTTATTGCTAACATAAATTCAATTCATTCAATTGATGTTTGTATATTGTGGCCTTGATAAATTCACTTACTAGTTCCAGCAGTATTTTGTAGATTTCATTTTACCCTTTCAGACAAGACTAAAATTTAAATGTATTAATGCTTAATACTGAAGGGGATGCAAGGAAATTGTATTTGGAAATATGAATCATTAAAATGTTTTTTAAAAAGTGTTTTAAAAGGTCTATTAAAATTTAAATTAAAATATACAAGACCAGGCACAATGGCTCATGCCTGTAATCCCACAGCTTTGGGAGGCCAAAGCAGGAAGATTAACTGAGCCTGGAAGTTCATGACCAGCGTGGGCACTATAGTGAGACTCCATCTCTACAAAAAATTTTTCTAAAAATTAGCCAGGAATAATGGTGCATGTATTTGTAGTCCCAGCTGCTCAGAAGGCTGAAGAAAGGGAAATGCTTGAGCACAGGAGTTCAAAGTTACAGTGAGCTATGATTGCACAATTGCACTCCAATCTGAGAAATAGACTGAGACACTGTCTCTTAAAGAAAAAAAAATGTACATTCACATATATAGGATGTGTGTGTGGAAAGAGACAGTCTTAACTCACGAACTCACTGTGAGTATAAAGATTTATGTGGAATATGTTGATTGCAGTCTTCATGTGTAAGGGTAGAGGCCTGGAAATGCAGTGAATGATCACCAACAGGTGGTACATCCCTCTTTGTTTAAGCTGTGTTTGATAGGTTTCTTAGACTAACAGGAAAACACTATTTCATCAAAAGACTATATAACACCAAAATAATATTTTATTTCCAGATGTGATTATATATTTGCTGAAAACTAAAAAAGCTTAAAGATCTTTTCCTGTTCAGTAGAACCGTTTTTCTAAAGCTTTGTCTTCCTATGAGAAAAGTTATCCATAGTCTGCAAAACAAATATTCAGTCCTTTCAGATTTGCATAATGGGCATACAGCTACAGATATGCAATATCTCTTCTTCAACTGCCAGATAATTTTCATAACTTATTCAACAGAACTCATTCAATGTATTTATTGAACCTACTACTCACTTTTTAAAAACTCGGATGTTTATCACTCCTTTATTATTTCCTTGCAAAATAAAACAAACAAACAAGAACAAAGAAACATTATCTTGAAAGAGATTATCAGATTACTACAATTTCTGCCTATCTCTTTCCACCATGTTCTTTCATACCTACCTTCAGTATGGGATGCAATCTGAAATTATTCATTGGATCACTGCATATCACATTAAGCATCTATTTGGATAGCCATTAGACTTTGTTACCCCTTGGAGAAATGCACAAATACTTTTGTATGAAAAGTGGAAGTAAAAAAATAAAGTAAAGGGACATTATGGTCAGATCTTCTGTAAGCCCACCAACTGTAATTATCTTGTGAAGGCTTGACATATGAGAGGGATGATTCACAGCAGATTCTTGGATCAACTACTATTCCAGAGGACCTGGCAGAGAAAAAACATACAAAGACATAAAGAGGTTCAAAAAGTCAACCACTTTTGCATACTCATTAACTAGAGCGAATATGGCTTAAGTTCTTACAAAAAAGCATTTCAAGCATCAGATGAAGAAGGAAGCCAGGGCAGTAACAAAATGCTTCAAATAAGGGCTTCAGGCTGGTGTTGTCTGGCTTAGTTAGAAAGGAACATACAGCATGCACTGGGAGAAACAGATGATTATTTGATTCTTCTTCTATTAAAAAAAAATCTGTGATTATAATAAAGCCTTTTTTATTTTTTTCTTTACCCAATACCCCCTTGCCTGAAATTTTCTTATTCTGCTTATAATGTCTTGAATTTCTATGATTAAAGTCAATCCTCAGAAATATTTTATAATATATTTCCCCCATACTTTGCCATGAACTAAAGCATTTATATAGGAGTAAACTGCAAGTTTGTGTTAACTTAGTTACTTAGTTTTTTAGTTACTAGTGCTAAGTAACTTCTTCAGTAATCCCAACTAAAAGGTGTCCTTTCTTAGAAATATCAATTGTATTGGGGTAATATGCAGGGTAATCCTTCAATCTAATCAACAAAGATATTAGCTTGGTGCTTGCTGTGAAGGAAATCTGCAATTAAAATTTTGTTGAGGTTTTTCTCGTTTATAAAAATATCTCAGATTGCATGTGAAGCCCGCACACTGTACTTCATGGCTGAACTAATGTACACAGCTATGATTCAATTAAAAAAAAAATAAAAATAAATTTTGTTGAGTGTTCTCATACATTTAATTAGCATAACTAACTAATTTCATTAAGTATAATGATTTAAAAATAAATATTTACTTAAATATATTGCAGGTTATGCTCACAACTGCTCAACCCTTCATTCATTCAGAAGTCATCTCAAATAAATATTTACTACAAATCCAGTATATGAAGTCTGACAATTAATTTCATGAACTCATCCTAGAAAAATTGCTACATACCTCATTGATGAATATCATTACCATCATCTTCAAAGTACTCCTCTTGGGGAGCTATTCACCAACACCAGTGTCTAGTCCGTCCTTCAAAGCAATTTTGGAACTCTTTTTCTGGAATGACCATCAGAGCTGTTGTCATATGGCAACACAAAAACACGCTACAATAACAAATGCCACTCAGCAAGACACATGTTGAACACAAACACAGCTGTGAGACACTGATATACCAAGGTTATGAAACCTTACTGAGTAGTTTGTACAGTGCTGCCAATGTAAGCACAGGGTGACAAGTTCAGGAACTTAATTATCAGACCTGATACAAAGATAGCTCTGGTAGTCATTCCAGAAAAAGAATTATAAAACTGTTTTGAAGGGTGGACTAGTTACTGGTGTCAGTGCACAGCTTCCCAAAGGGAATACTCCAAAGGTGATCATAGCAATATTCAGCAATGACGTATATAGCACTTTTCCTAGGATGGGTTTGAGAACTTAATTGTTAGACCTGGTATTTTCCCTATAATAGTCATAAATTAAAAGCATTCTTTAGAGTAGTAGTTGCATACAGGAAAACAAAACTTAGTAAAGAATGGCAAAAATAAATAGATTTTTTTTGAGACAGAATCTCACTATGTCACCCTCAGTAGAGTGCTGTGGCATCACAGCTCACAGCAACCTCAAACTTTTGGGCTTAAGCAGTTCCCTTGCCTCAACCTCCCAAGTGGCTGGGACTATAGGTACCCATCACAGTGACTGGCTATTTTTTGGTTGTAGTTGTCATTGTTGTTTGCTAGGCCTGGGCTGGGTTTGAATCTGCCAGCTCTGGTGTATGTGGCTGGTATCCTAGTGACTGAGCTACAGCCGATAGATAGATTCTTAAATTCAACCATCACCCTATCCAACCTATTGAAAAAGGAATTGTGTATACTGCAAATTTAAAACAGGATGCCTTAAAGGAATTTTTTTCTAAAAATTGTATGCTTTATAAATATTTCAACAAAAAAACCCTACTAAAGAATAGGAATATAGGCTCGGTGCCTATAGCTCAGTGAGTAGGGCACCAGCAGCATACACTGAGGCTGGCGGGTTCAAGCCCAGCCCAGGCCTGTCAAACAACAATGACAACTATAACAACAAAATAGCCGGGCATTGTGGTGGGTGCCTGTAGTCCCAGCTACTTGGGAGGCTGAGGCAAGAGAATCACTTAAGCCCAAGAGTTGGAGGTTATTGTGAGCTGTGACACCACAGCACTATACTGAGGGTGACATAGTGAGACTCTGTCTCAAAAAAAAAAAAAAGAAAAGAAAAGAAAAAGAAAAAAGAATAAGAATCTATGTACCTGTCTTTGGGCTGTCAAAGCAAAGACTATTCAGAGTAAATAAGGGGTGAAGGATGATGATTACAGCTCATTTCTAGAATGGTAACTTTGGTACATGTTTTTGAGTCAAGCTGTCACCATCCCCAACTACACAAGTCAGACTTTAAAATTACTTCCACTGAATGCAAAAATTTAATCAAATTACTTCGAATGTAAGCTTTTAAAGGACTTGCTTAGTAGATGATCTGTATAACAAGAAATGCACCTGTCTGCAGTCAATTATTGAGAAAAGGAGAAAAAAGATACCAACAGCAATAGGTTTGTGTTTATTTCAATGCCTCGAAGACTTTAAAAATCAAGCTCTTGGCTAATGCCTAGGCACCTCTAGCCAATTCCATAAGATCTACTTTACTATTTCTTGGGGGTCACAGGGAAGTCCCTCAGCAGCAGAGTCTAAATGGCCATTTGTTGTCCCTGCCACACCTCTTGCTGGAGTCATCAGGAATGGCTGCGTACACAGACCCTGAAGTGCTGCCAAGGATTGACATTAGGGATGAACTTGGTCAAGATCAACTAATTTGGGTGGATGCATTCCAGTGTACCTGCACACACAAGCATACCGCAGAATGACAAATTCAACTGCTTTCACTTTACTTTCTATTTTTGTTTATGTAATAATTTCTTCCAGATTGACTGCGTTCTAAATTTATTGTGAATTTGGTAAGGTCTCTGAACTTTGTGTTTCTATATTACACACCTTGTGTCTGTTACTACTATTGTGGTTATACACTCTCTGGATTCTAAAGACTCAAAGATAATTACTATAAGTCATTTTCAGCAGCTCTGTTTGAAATATTTCATCAGCAAAAACTCAGCAAGAGTAACTTTCACTTAACATTCAAGGCTCTCAAATCCTTAAGGATCTTTATACTTAAATGATTCGTTAAAAAAAAAACGTGGCACTTTGCTGTTGTTTTTTGAAGTCAGGGTCTCGCTCTGTTGGTGAAGTTAGAATGCAGTGGCATCATCTTAACTCACTGCAGCCCCAAACTCCTGAGCTTAAGAGATCCTCCTGCCTCAGTCTCCCGAGGAGCTGGGACTCTGTGTCTGTGCTACTACATCTAGCTAATTTTTTAATTCAGCTATGTTTCCCAGGCTAGTTTTAAACTGCTGGTCTCAAGTGTCCCTGCCACCTTGGACTCCCAAAGTGCTAGGATTACAGGCAGGAGCCACTACACCTGGCCTATAATAGCACCTTTGTTAACTTCAGTCATATTTGGAAGAAGCCAAGAAGAATTAGTCTGAACTGCATCTCTTGATTATTACTGAAGTTACTTCATTATTGAAACTAGAGAAAATTAGTCTGAGATTTGAAAAAAGAGCAACCAAATAATTTCTTCCAAATTCTTTGAAATGACTAAATGAAGTTGAAGGAAAGAAAAAGAAGAAAAGAGAAAGAAAGAAAAGGAAGGAAGGAGGGAGGGGGGAAGAGAGAGAGACCGAAAGAAGGAGGGAGGGAAAAGAAAGAAAAAGGAAAAGAAAAGAAAACCCAGAGAAACGAAAACGCAATGTTAGCACCATAGAAAGACTGCAGCACACACAGACCACAGACACAAATCCCAGGTTCACCTCTGACTGGGTGAGTGTGTTTTATTCAGCTACTTAATATCACTACATTTTCATTTCTTTATGTATAAAAGGCAGATGACACCTCCTCGTGGCATTGTTGGAAGGATGACGGCATGAAGGGTGAACTATGCTGCTTGGTATACAGAATATACTCCACACGCAAGTGGCATTGGTATTAAGAGAGCGTCTTTCTGCTTGTGATATGGACAGTGGTGATGTGCCAGAGCAGGGTACTTAACTGTGTAGGAAGACTGGCTTCTACTGGCATGGCGATGGCATGGTCATAGGAATGGAGACATAGAACCTTCTATCCCTTTATGAAACTCAGTGGGAGTGCTGTGAGCTAAACACGAGGACAGTGGTGGGGAGATTGGCACAGCTGGACCAATGTGTAGATGGTAGAGCTCGCCCAGGCCCTCCTCCTCCCCATCCCATTAAACCCTAGAAGCCAGTGCCCCCTAGTGTGAGCTTTCTGCCTTGTGTTTGAGGCAGTGAGGCTGTCCCACAGCAGGTCCCAGTAGGCATGTCTCCACTGGCTGTCCCCAAATCACACTTGTGCCCTGCCTTCGTTTCTTCACCACCTCCCTGCCCTTTCACAACCCCCAAAGAAGCACCTGTACTGAACATCCAAACATACAGGTGCATTCAGAACCTGAGTTCCACCACTTTGGAAATGATCAAGCAGTTGTGTTATTTTTTCCTTGAGGGAATGTCACCTCTGTAAACCACACAGCAAAGGGACGAACTGGAACATGGATCACAGCACACATGGGAACAAATATCCAGACGTGAAGGCAAACGGCGTCACAACAACTCCAAAGGCTAGAAGTTTCTGGGCTTCAAAAGTAGAGTAGTTTTTTTTTTTAAACTCAGCAAACCACAGCTACTTGTGTGGTTGGTGTGTAGCTAAAGGCCACGGCTCTCCTATCACGTGACCCCCACAGAGCTAGAGTTCTTCCAGACAGCAGGTGTTAACGGTCCCTGAAAACCACGCTTTAAGAGATGGTAGCTTTCATCCTAGAGTGATAGGCTTTTGAAATCGAAAGGAACACGTTTCCCAGAAAATTGCTATCAAAGTTCAACAGAAACTCCAATATACCCACAGAACACAATTTATACACCATTTATCTTCACTGAGCCCCTATTGTGTGCCAGGTACTATGCACCAGTCTGTTAAAATCCTGTTTTTCCTTTAAGTCTTGGGCAATTATCACTTTCCTAGAAAGGCCTTTTCTTCATTCCCTAAATCAAATAGTCAAATCCTCCTTTTATACATTCTGGTACTACTGTGTCTCTCCTCCAGGGCTCTTAACCACAACTGAATTTCATATTATTGACATATTGTTTGATTAACTACAAGCATCACGAGGCATGGACCGTGCCTGACTTTGGTCACCACTGTAGCCACAGTGCCTAGAAGGCTCCTGTACAGTATGTGTTTTAAAATGCAGGCCTTTATATGCTGCAATCTTACATGCTGTTAATGTAACGTTCAACTGACGTGGATTAGGGATAAAATAAGAGATAAAGTATGCGTTTCCTCCTTTGGGAGACATAAATTATCCACATCAATTGCCCTGATAAGCCAATTTTCTAAAAGTAAACAAATAACCCTGATTTGTACCATTTAGTAAATTCCATAGTGCAAATACTCCTGCTATATCCGATTTTAAACTACCAACAGGAAGGCTCTGATCCTGACCTGGGAGAAAATGCATACAATCAGCTGTCACAAGCTAGTCTGAACTAGCACTAGCATACCACTACCTCACGCCCCGGATATTCTTAAATATTGCATCACTGCTGTGGTTTGTTATAACTATAGACACAAGAGCAGCCTGAAACACCTTTTGTCTTCTGGTGACATGTAATTAGGGACTCTGTGAAATAAAGTTACCTAAAATGATTCATCAGGAAAAGCCAACATCATTGGGAATAGAACGTTAATTTTTACATCTGCATTGGATTGAAATTATCATTAGGATCCTATCTGATGGAACATGGATTCACATTTGAACTCTGGAGAAAAAACATGAGCTGAGAACATGGGTTGAGAACTAAAATGAGATTTGAGAATGTTATTGATGACTGACATAACAATGTTTGCTCTATAAATTATTGTCTGGGCCAGAGAATGAATAGCCAAAAAACCAGATTAATAAGTCACAACAAAATGATTTAAAGAACTTCAAGTACATGTTTTTTTCCCTGATCGCTATTCCTGAAATTCTACCGTTAAAGGTGCTGTTCTCTGATTTTTTAAAAACTTATTAGAGGGAGGGAGGAAAGGAGTTGGGTAAATTCCCACCCCATGGGTACATGGCACAGGTACATTGCACTCTTCCTGGGAGAAGGATACAACTGCAGTGAGGACTTTAACCTTACAAAAGTAAACTGTATAACCTAGTCATGTGTACCCCCATGTCAACATGAAATTTTAAAAAATTAGGGCTTTAAAGCCACTATAAAAATGCATGCTCCCCATGGGACAGCTACCTCTTTAACCCTTTATTAGCCAACACCTTCACTACAAAGGAGAATAAGAACCAGTAGAAATAGGCTTGCTGGGCCCCAATAGACAGGAGCAGGGGTACCGGAAAAAGAATTGGAAATTTGCATAAACACATTATCTGCTTCAAATGATGGCTTTGCTTGTTTGGCTTTGCTTGTTTAAGCCAAACCTAGCCAGCCACTGCTCTTTAGGATCTTGCAATGCCTTGTATTTTATTTTTTAGTCATATACTTGTGCTAACGTTTATGGAGCAATTACATTTATTGAGAAAATGCATAGAGGCTAGGCATTTAGATATGAAAGATGGTTAGCTTTAGCCCCAACTTGCTCTCAGCTACAATGAAAAATTAACATTATTTGAAAAGCAAGCAGGTGGGAGGGGGCAAGAGAGGAGGGGTAAATCCACGCGTATCAGGGACAGTGCATACTATCTGAGTGATGGTTACACTTATAACTCTGACTCAAACTATCCAAAAGCAACTTATGTAACCACAACATTTATACCC
This sequence comes from Arctocebus calabarensis, assembly GCA_963573935.1. NCBI lineage: Eukaryota > Metazoa > Chordata > Mammalia > Primates > Lorisidae > Arctocebus > Arctocebus calabarensis. The sequence goes on from CAUYON010187291.1 coordinate 44,977, forward strand.
CTGTCATATTCTGAAATTTAATAAAACAAAAACGAAAAAATAGTTTTGCCTTTAGTGGTAAATTTAGTGGATTCACAAATATTTACCATAAATGCATAAAAGAAAGCTATACCTTTTAATGCTTTTTTAAAAAAAGTACCAGTATTGAAAGTTAGATCATAAAGAAATTGTTTCAATGGGTGGTGCCTGTGGCTCAGTGAGTAGGGCACCGGCCCCATATACCGAAGGTGGCGAGTTCAAACCCGGCCCCAGCTGAACTGCAACAACAACAACAAAAAAATAGCTGGGCATTGTGGCAGGCACCTGTAGTCCCAGCTACTTGGGAGAGAGAGAGAGAATTGCCTAAACCCAGGAACTGGAGGTTGCTGTGAGCTGTGTGATGCCACTGCACTCTACCGAGGGCGATAAAGTGAGACTCTGTCTCTACAAAAAAAAAAAAAAAAAGAAAAGAAAGAAATTGTTTCAAAATATTTTCAGATGAGGCTGGATGTGGTGGCTTCTGGGAGGCCGAGGCAGGTAGATTGCTTGTGTTCAGGAGTTCAAGACCAACCTGAGCAAGAGTGAGACCCAGTCTCTACCCAAAATACGAAAATTAGCTGGCCGTTGTATTGGACACCTGTAGTGCCAGTCTCAGCTACTCAGGAGGCTGAGGTAGGAGGATCATTTGAACTCAGGAGTTTGAGGTTGCAATGAGGCAGGCTGAAGCCACTGCACTCTACCCAGGCCAGCAGAGTGAGATTTAGACTCAAAAAATAAAAATTATTTTTTCATTCAGGAATGCTTGAACTTTCAAAAATGGAAAACTGACCCTTAAATATATCTATATTAAAACTAATGCCTTTAACATCTTTTGAAAATAAAGTTGATCTATAAAAAAATTTTAATATTTACTCAATAAAAGCATCCCAAACCAGTTATCTAAATGACTACTTTATCTTAAAAGCAGTTGCCTTAGGAGGCTCTGTAATATTCCTAACATCTACCAGAGCCTACAGCCAAAATGGCATGGAGCCAAGTGTAGCCTGTAGCATGAGAGGGGGGACAGTCAGCCTGGGAGATGGGGCTGGGAGCAAGTGAGCCCCGCTGCAGTCACAGTGTACACACCTCCTGGTGGCTTGCTGGGAATCACACTCCATGTGCTGACACGCCCTGGAGCGGCTAGCACAGTTTTGGCATGGGTAGTCACTCAAAAAGCCTTCGTTTAATTAACAATAAACTTACATCTAGTAAAAGATCTGAAGGCCTAGAACATACTCTGTCATAGGCATGAGACTGAAGCAGTAAACGGGGCAGATGTGACAGCAGCACCTTTGATGTTGACAGAGAGGCTCACTGGAAAATATTCATTCATCCTTCAGAACCTCAGATCCACCCACACTGGAAATTGTCACTAACATCCTCCTGCCCAGGAATAACACATACTCTGACTTGTAAAGCTTGTCTTGTTCTTTGACGCTTGTCATACAAAGAGGTCAAGAGGCAAAGAGAGGACAGCTCATAGTTCTAACAAAGCCAGGCTGAAAAACACCAGAACTTCACCGGGCAAAAACTGCTGAACTACAATATTTCAGACACCAAAATGGTGAAAAGCCAGGTGGATCATATTGAAACAGTCTAAAGTATCATTGTCTCTCTTATACTCGGTTAATATATCTCTATCAGGAGAGCCTCTTGGACTTGAAATAGCTTATACCCATTTTGAGGGATTGCACAATCTACCCTTCACTTACTTACACTGCTTGACTTGTGATAAAATCTTCTTCATATTTCCCAGTAATAAAATTTAACACAGCTGCATCTACCCTGTGGTAACTTCCTTTTGGGGGGGGGCATAATTATCAATAGTTGCTTTGCTGTAACCATTTCTCAAAAGATGAATTTTTGCTTTCTCAAAGCGATGAGCACGATAATGGTCTCCATGCAGGACCAAATCCTAATCCCTAGAACCGGGGAATATGTTAGTTTACATGGAAAGGGGGATTTTGCAGATGTGATTAAGGTTAAGGACATGGAGAGGATGAGATTATCCTGAATTACACAACCTAAGCACATGAGTCCTTAACACCAGAGAATTTCCAGAAAGGACACAGCCTAACGACATCTTTATTTTATGAAACCGTCATCAGCCTCTGACCTGTGAAACTGTAAGATAATAAATTTGTGCTCTTTTAAGGCACTGAGTTTGTGTAAATGTTATAAAAACAATATAAAGTGAATGTGACTAATATCAGGTGTGTGCTCACAGCTCTGTTTACATGCCTTTATGCACACGTACCTTTACTTTTGATATCAAATCATAGCATACTCTTTTAAAAGTCATCTTATGTGGCAATAAAATTCAACATGTAGTATCAACAATGCATGTAATTCAGTCAAAAAAACTCTAACACAAACAGCTATGACCAAGTTCATGTGTACCTAGGCAATGAGAACTACTTCCACTGACAATGACTATAATACTGTAAGACTCACCCCAATTTCAGAAATGACAAATGCAAACAAACAGAATCAATGAAAAATGGAAGATAGGAAGTCGTTCTCCAGGGCGCTGACATCCTCTGCACCCCCTACCACCCCCCTGAAGCTCACTGGCTTCATATGCTGGCCCCTGTGGGCCCTGGCCTCACCTCCTAATTTCTTCCTTTGGAGATGGGAAAAATGATATCCTCTCCACAGGTCATCGTAAGAGTGAAGGCTGAAATCACATCATAAAAATAAAGAGCCTGGAACATTGCAAGGTGACCAAGATGTCCTGGAGTGTCTGGTCTCCAGACAACAGTCCTCGGCACCCGCTCCATCTTTGCCCTTTCCTTCCCAATCCAGGTCCACCGGGTCCAGGTCCGAGACCTTTCCTTCTCAATTTTTCTTTTCCACTGCCATTGCTCAATTATTTTAATAGTTTCCTAATGATTCTAATTCTGGCTGCTGTTCTTCCTTTCCCTCAGTCTTACAAAAGCCACATGGTTAGTTTTCTAGAATAAAATCTCACCCGTGTCTGTCTTCCTTGGAAGGTAATCCCAAACTTGTAAATTTTGACTAAAAAGTACACACTCCTTATCTTGGCAACCAAGGCCCATATGGATGCTGCTGTCTACCAACACGCACCGTAAACCCAGTGTGTCTTTACCGAGAGCATCTCCCAGTCTCTCTTTTCCCCCTATTGTTGGAACTCAGCTTGGTATTTCATTCCTTCATGAAACCTTTTTAGATCAACCAACCCAGTCTTTCACGGCCCTCTCTGACTCACATGTCACACAATTAATGCCTTTTTGAATTGTCTGACTTATCTAGCCCCGTGCCCTAATCGTATGGGTTGCAGTTATGGTCGATCATGAAAATCTTCCCAGGCTTTGTATTGCCCCTTCACTGTGTTACGATCACCCTGTATGGGTGATTTGCTAACGCATTTTACTTTGCCTAAAACACCTTCCCTTTCCACGTAACCGGTCCAAATCCTACTCACCTGTCCAAGGTCAGCTCATTTTCTACCTTTCCCAAGAAATTAACAACCGCTCTAGTTAATGATGTATGCACCATGCGAATTTTTAATTTCAACAATGGAGTTTGTTTTTTGTCATATCTCTGTCTAATTGATGTATGTAATTCATGGTTATTTCTCCAACCAAATTTCAGGCTTTTAGGATAGGGACTGTTGGTTACATTTTGGATATTAGAATTCTACCCTGGCCCCATACTTACTTCAATTTCCTTATTTGTAAAATTGGAGAAAATGTATGAGAAAGAGCCCATCAAAATGCCTGACACATAGTAAGTTCTTATTATATATTTATTATTTACATAATATTAGTTTATAAGCTTCTATCCCATTCCAACCCCCACCAATCTGTCTGTCACAGATACATAAAGACTATTCATTGCATTAATTATTTCATCTCTGAGCTGGTGTAATTCTAATCTTTAAAATGGTTTGTTGCTTACCACAGTGACCACAACTAATGATATGCTATCCAGAGGACAGATACTCCCACAGGCTGGTGCTTTGTTGTGATATAGTGAAGGAAAACACTGTCATTTTTTGATGTTGAGCCTTATATTTTCCTTGTATAATAAGACCTGCCTCCTTAGCAAGCATTATGTGAGGTACAAATAAGATAAACCATGTGAAAGTGTTTTATAGGTATTATAAGATACTGTAAATTATTATGTTTCCAATGTTCTTATTTACACTTTGTTTTAATTCCATTGTTTTCCCAGATGCCATAAAAGAGGCGACAAACCAGTTGCAAAGGTCCCTCAATTACTCATTCATTCTCTTTGTCAACAGATATTTATTGATCTCCTAATATAGGCAGAGTAAATATGCTAGTCAGAGGTGGGAGATTACAAAAATGTGATATTTCTACCCTTAAAACACTTTGCATTATCTTTCTTCCCCCTTCTCACCTTTCACCTTAAGCCATCCTGTTTATCAACTGAACATTTTATGTGTCTGCACATGAGATAGGAGGGGGTGGGGAAAGAAGCTTAGTAGGTGACACTCGGGAAGACTCATCTATATGATCAACCTTGTTGTACCATGTGAACCACAAGGACTGTGTTTATAGTGTGGTGAATCTTCTAGAGATGAAAAGTCTCAGTCCCAGAAAGCAATGCCAAATTATGAAAAATCTGGAGGCAGAAGAAAACCACCTAAGGGTATTCTTTTAAAAAAAAGAAAAAAAAAAGTATACTTACTGAAGACTCTGACCACATACCATTATGACTCATAGTAAAATGGTCCTTGATGATTCACAGCTACTTATATTTTTTTAAGCATGATAATTATCTTTACTGCTTAAATTAAGCTTTTTTTATTTCCAAAAACAATTTTTTAAAACCCTTGAGGCTTTGTTGGATTTTTATTCCATTGTTTAATATAAATAAGATTAAATACTCTGGAGTCTTTCAAGTCTAACAGGAGACTCGGTTGCACATTTGTAATACAGGATGTCTTTTGAGTTTCCATTCTAGATCACTTTGCGAAAGAATAAAAAGATTTCTTAAATTCCACGTTAGCTAAAAGGTAGAATTTTTAAACAGATAACAATGCTATTTTGATGTACTTCAAACTTGGAGCACTTAAAAGTAAGCAAAGGAAGAGAGAAAGGGAGGGAGGGAAAAGTCTTTGAGATATTTTCACTGCCTTTACTTAAACAAGTATTAACAAATTTCAAAACCAATATCAATTTTATAGTAAATGGGTTTTGACATGTACATGGTTGTGGTTGTATTTTAAGTGAAAATGGCCTGGCCTGGGGCTAAGAATCTCAAGAGATATTAACCAATTCAGCCATTCTCACTGTTATACTTGTTCTTTAATGAGTGAATTTATCTGATAGGTAGATTGGCTGCAACTGAACCCTTCATTAAACAATTGAGTTTATGTTTTAAAATCCTGATAATTTTAGAATAAGAAAATAACCCAGCAAACTCTAAAGAATGGTTAAAGCACGTCCTCCAAACACCAGACTAGTTCCCTTTTGTAATTCTATGCAGCTAACTTGGTACTTGGCACATACGGTTTATTGTCCAGTAAGTTATTTTTGAATTGTAAGGAAGTGATATAAAAATGAACAAAATTAAGAGATGACATGTGTGTTAGTGCATATGTATTTTAACAATCCCATCTGACTTAGTGGTCAGAAGACTTACTTTGCCAGGAATTTCATCATTTAATGAACTAGCATTGTTACTAATTTATACCTTGCATTAACCAAGTGACTGGCTTCTCTACTTATTTCCTATTTGTTTAATAAATCTCTTATTTATGAAATAGGACTGTCTTTTCTGACTTTATAAATGTCTGAATATATTCTTTGTACCTGCCATCCTAGACAGAGATACATAATCAGAAATTTGCATGATGTTACAAATTAATTCATAGGCAAGTTTCAAACATACTAAAATGCTAAAAAAAAAATAATAACCACTCACAGCATTTTGTAGAATTTTAGTATAGCATCTATTCACATTGTCTTATGTGACTGAAATATATTTAAAAGAAATAATGTCTCAGATACTTCCGGCTTTTGTGCACTATTGGGTTGTGAGAGTTAATTCCGGATTGGACCTTAATAATGATTTTAGTCCTTTTATTTGCTCATCAGTCTCTGTATTTCCTGAAAACTACTGAGAAGACAATTGACTGATCCACTGATAATAATTAATATACATTTTTAATATAAAATGTTTTCAGATGTCCTTTATCATTTCACTTAGCTTTCTATCATTTCACTGCTGAGTTTGGAAATAATACTTATCCTATTTTTCATGTAACTTACACAGAGGACTAGGTAATGAAAAAAACATAAATGAGTTTAATGTATATGCAGAAATTTTGCTCAAGAGAAATGCAGTTATGCCTAAAAGAAATTACCCATGTACAAAATTTGAGGAACCAGACTAGCACTGTAGTTCTATCACTGACCGCTATCAACATTACTTAATTAGCCACTAGATTGTTTATACATGTCTCTGTATTTTGTTTAAGAAGAACACATTAGCACTTAAGCAGTGCTAACTATTGTTCTAAGTGTATTACATATAATCTTCTAATCTTCCTAATAAGTTTTGAGATTGGTGTGGTTTTTTGTTTGTTTGTTTTGTTTTTTGAGATAGAATCTCACTATGTCACCCTAGATAGAGTGCCGTGACTTTATAGCTCACAGCAACCTCAAACTCCTAGGCTTAAGAGATTCTCTCACCTCAGCCTCCCAGGTAGCTGGGACTACAGGCGCCCGCCACAATGTCTGGCTATTTTGTTGTTGTTGTTGCAGTTGTCATTGTTGTTTAGCTGGCCCAGGCTAGGTTTGAACCCACCAGCTCCTGTGTATGTGGCTGGCACCTTAGCCACTGAGCTACAGGAGCCACTGTTCTACATGCACCGAGCCAAGATAGGTGTTATTATAATTGTTCCCACTTTACAGATAAGAAGGCTGGGCTATCATAGAGTGAAAGCCAAGGTCCACACAGCTACAAGTATGTAAAGGACCTGGGATTTGAACCCAGCATTCCGGATTTTAAGCTTCTAAAAAGCAAGAATTGTTTTCAACGATTGTGCACTCTTGCCATAAATAATGAAGTATGTTGCATTTAGGGGCATGAACCAAGTATTTACTGAATAGAATTATGACAGCAGTAGAAATATCTTGGTTAGTGTAGTAAGCCCTTCTTCAGGAGCCACACTTAAGCTATTGGCTCCAAAGTAAACCAGAGACCAGAGACGCTACCTTTAATTGATGTTTACTGGGGCAATCTGAGCTTTAATGAACTAAACAAAACAAAACATTATCATGCCTAGCTCTGTAACTTGGAAGCTGGGTAATCTTGGGTAAGTAACAAGCACTCTGAACCTCAGTTTCTTTGTCAGGAAATTAAGACTATTTAATAGCCTGGCTCAGCACCTGTAGCTCAGTGGCTAGGGTGCCACATACACCAGAGCTGGCAGTTCGAACCCAGCTTGGGCCAGGCAAACAACAATGACAACAACAACAAAAATAGCCGGGCATAGTCCCAGCTACTTGGGAGGCTGAGGCAAGAGAATCAATCGCTTAAGCCCAAGAGTTTGAGGTTGCTGTGAGCTGTGATGCCACAGCACTCTACCAAGGGTGTCATAGTGAGATTCAAAAAAAAAGAATATTTAATAGCCTGAGGAAGAAGTTTTGAGGATTAGAGATAATATGATAAAGCACTGCAGAAAGTAATGTATAGTAATCACGTGATTGATGATGATGAAGATGATGACGATGATTATTCTCATTGGTCCCAAAGCACCCCTCTAACAGATGGAACAAATGAAAGTGAAACCTAGGTCTCCAGATTTCTAATCCAGCCTGTCCAGACCCTCATTGTTATTCTTCTCCTCAGTGGTAATCAGGGTAAATTCAATAACTTTCGCATCTATCTAATAGCACCATCATACTTTCAATGCATATCACTTTTAAGTCCTGCTTTTAAGCCTGGTTGTGAAAATAATTTTGTGATGCTGCAGGAGAACAAAGCAATTTGGTCTTTCTGATTAAGGAGCTCTACTGACACTACATCAGGATGAAATTCACTCTGGAAAGCAGCAGATGTTATTATATCAAAACCACAAAATGTTATCAGGGTGGTTCCCTCAAAAGGCTCCTACCGGCAAAAACTTCTGGCATTCACTATCTAAAAAATTAACATTGCTCTATTACCAGAGTTTATGGTAGAAAAATGTAGAAAATACAGAGGAAAAAAATAAAATAAAAGCTTCCAAAACACGATCACTGTGGAAAAGCATAGGTTTGTAAGAGAAAGAAAGACATAGAAAGAAAGAAGAAAAGAAAGAAAGAAGAAAAAACAAAAAACAAGGAATAGTTTTTAAGTATATGCAATATTTGGATTTTACTTCTACAATAAACATTTTCTCATGTCATTAAATGTTTTGTACATCATCGCCTTAAAATGCCCTGTGGAATTCTAGTGTATGGAAACACAATAATATAATTTACTGAGCATATAATTGTTTACAATTTTTTTCACATTTGTTTGGGGGGGGGAATTTTTTTTCTTTTTCTTTTCTTTTTTTTTTGCAATTTTTGGCCAGGGCCCAGGTTTGAACCCACCACCTCCAGTATATAAGGCTGGTGCCTTACTCCTTTGAGCCACAGGTGTCACCTCATACAATTTTTTTCACTATTATAAGGAATACTGCTGTGAAGATTCTTGTGCATGGATATAGTTAAATCTTAGAATAATTTCTGGAAGTGAGATCACCCAGAAAAAGATTTTTAATGCTTGCCAAACTGCTTCTGGCAGTGAGTTAACCTTACAAAAGTAAATACTATCACTACAACCAATTTGCCCATTTGTCATTATTTTTTCTTTAAATGATATCTTGCTAGGTTTTTAAAACTCTGTATTTCTTCCATTACAAATGAAATCTATTAACTTTAAAATGTATCTATTTTTGATTTTGCCTTCTTTTTTTGTGAAATGCACATTCATATACTAAATCACTTTTTTTTTTTTTTTTTGTAGAGACAGAGTCTCACTTTATCGCCCTTGGTAGAGTGCCATGGCATCACACAGCTCACAGCAACCTCTAATTCCTGAGCTTAGGCGATTCTCTTGCCTCAGCCTCCCAAGTAGCTGGGACCACAGGCGCCCGCCACAATGTCCGGCTATTTTTGTTGTTGTTTTGCAGTTTAGCGGAGGCCGGGTTTGAACCTGCCACCTTCGGTATATGGGGCCAGCGCCCTACTTGATGAGCCACGGGTGCCGCCCTACTAAATCACTTTTATATTGGACATTTTTCATCATTCATCTGTGGACTTGCTTTATGGTACTTTTTTGACATGTATGTAGCAACATTACCAGTCTTTTTCTTTTGATTGATAAATTTTGACGTTTTTACCAAATATGAAAATTTCCCTTTTTACTAAAGTCTACCACATTGAATTACCTTTAATTTTTACATAATTTAACCTGCTGCCTTTAGCATCAAACTTAGAGAGTCTCACTCTATCCAAAGATCATAAAAAATATTAACTGTAATTCTCTAGTACTTCAAGATTTTAACATTTGAGACTAATGTCTCTGAGATCTGTTTGGGGCATTGCTTGAGGTAGGAATATACAGATACAGAGAGACAGCTGCATAGAGGATATATATATACATATACATATACATATATATGTTTTATATTTTTCCCCTTAGACAATTAGTCATTTGTCAAAACACCATTTATTAAAAAACTTCTCCGTTCCCTGCTGACTTGAAATGTCACTTTGTTCACACTTTTCATTCTTCTTTCTCATTGTGTCTGTTTATGGACCTTTCATACTATTGTTCTGGTCATGCTTGTACAAATTTTACACTATTTCAATTAGGATGCCTTTATATTACTTTTTAACAATTCATAAAACAAATCTCCCATTGATTTTCATTTTCTAAAATTTCTTAGGAAATCTCTCCTGTTTCTCCCAAATAAATTTAGGTCATTTTGATGTATACTCTTATAGCTAAGGATTAATTCATCCGTCCATTAGTGACCTCATAAGAGATTGTTCTCTCATAATATTCCTAAAATTGCAATAATGTTGACAGGTAGAAAGGAACAAGGTTGTAAATTATGGAACACGAAACTAGAGACACAGTGGGAGATTGTTTTCTCCATGTCTTTAATTCTAGGATAGAGTCATTTGGATGAAGAGGAATGTGAGAACAAAGCATTAGATTTGTTCATCCCTAGTTAGTCACAAAATTTTGGTCATTTTCTCCACAATGTTCCTGAAATTGTGAACTATGTGACTCAGTCCCCTGAATCATGCTGCATTAAACTAATGCAGTTTTAGGCTGGGTGCAGTGGCTCAATCTGTAATCCTACCACTTTAGGAGGCTGAAGCAGGAGGATCACTTGATGTCAGGAGTTTGAGATTAGCCTGAATAAGAGGGAGACCCATCTCCTGTAAAAATGGAAAATTAGCCAAGTGTCATGGTGGATACCTGCAGGCTCAGCTACTCAGGAGGCTAAGGCAGGAGGATCACTTGAACCCAGGAGTTGGAGGCTGTTGTGAGCTGGCACTCACCTTGGCACTCCAGCCTGGGCAACAGAGTAAGACTCCGTCTCAAAAAAAAAAAAAAAGTGCAGTTTGTGAACCAAGAAAAATATTTTAACTGTAAAACCATGAGGTATTAGTTATGTCCTTATAACATTCAAGGTGCAGCTAACATTCCTGTGATTATGATACTGGACTTTCGTCTTCAAGGGTTCTTAGTCTTGGTGATTCAAAGAATGAATCCATGGACCACAGATCAGTGGAAAGACAGGATTTATTTACAGAAAACAAAAGAATACAAAAACACCAAAACTCCGGGCAGACAGAACCCAGGTCCAGGAACAAGCTCTCTTGCTCCCTCTCTGTCTCTCAGGCCTCTTTGTCCATGGGTATATATACTCACATAGGGTCATTTAACCGGAACTCAGTTGTTACATTTCGCAGGCATCGGTCCTTAAAAGTTACATTTAGCTAGAACTCAGTTAATGAATGGCTACAATCTGTTTCAGTTTCAGGCCTAGGAAACTTACATGAAATTAACATGTAAGGCCTAGGAAAGGTGGGGTTCCCTGTGCAGGGGAAGTGCTAGAGGAGGGAAACCTAAAGTACTGGTATCTTCCCCGCAGTTGTCTGGACCCTCCAGCTACTGGAGCCTCCTTCCAGCCCCCCTGCCTACCTTCCAGCCCGCTGCTTCCTTTGCCAGCTTCTGAGCTGGCTGGGGTGCCACCTGTCTTGTATCAATTACAGAAAGCCTTCTCCATTCCCTTCAGATTTTGGCATCCTCCCATTCACTGACAACTGAGATCAGACTGTCCTTTTATTGTTGAGGGATGTGTGTTGCATGCGTGTGTGCATCTGTGTGTGTATTTGATGATATGTGTATCCAATCTCTCCCACAGCAGATTGCAAACACCCTACCAGCCCACTGTGTATTTGTTTTGTTTCCACCAAGATTGGGTACTTATTTAATTGTAGTCACAATTTCACCAGAGTCTGGCATTGGACTTTAATTACTGCTTGATTTAAAATATCATAGATTTTTATAAATAATCAACACTGATTGCATTATGTTGGTAGAGGTCAGAAGAAGTCTTTAACATGGAGGTTTTTATTTAATGGTTTCTGATGGGAAATTGCAGATTAAAGCAGGATCACAGAATTTCCCAAACAACCAACAAGGAAAATGAATAAATTTGGACTATAAAATTATAAATAAGAAGTGAACATGATTTTATTAGGGCACATGAAATTGTATAGATTGCAGACATAACCAGTAAGGAGTAAAAAAGATGAGCTGAAAAGTGTGTCAAGCAGAGTGTTTATTGATAGCTGTGGAAAAGGTCAAGGGACATTCCTCCAGAGTAAAAGCACCTAAAATTAATTTAGGACCTTGGCTGTCACAGAAGGCTGCCAATACTTGCCATCTTACAGAGTGCTGTGCTGTCTGGAGTGTAATCCAAAGCCCAGTTGGGTATACCTCTGGCTAACTGGCCTGGGCCACTCTCAAAAGACACTAAAAACAAAGTTTCCCAGCAAGAACTGTCCAGCTCAGATAAGGCTCACTCTCTTTTTCTTCCTTCATTTTCTTGTGTCATTATGTCACAGAAAAAAGCGGATTGAAAAAACAAAACTATCGTCAAACATCAGCTCAGAAGGAAAAGAACAAATAGATCCCAGAGGTAAGTGGGAATAGAAATAGGGAGAATGCACCCACACCGTATTGTAGAAGGCAAAGTGTCTGAACTAAGCTAAGTTAAACATGACCAAACATGAAGACTGAAATTTATTGTTTTAACCATTTTAAGTGTACAGTTCTGCAGCATTAAGTATATTCACATGATGGTGCAACCGTCTCCACTGTCCAGAACTTTTCCATCATCCCGAACTGAAACTCTGTAACCATCAAACTGTGAGGCCCCAGCCCCTCCTCTAGCCCTTAGTAATCACTATTCTACTTTTTCTCTCTATGAATTTATTCTAGATCCCTCATATATATGGAATCATATAATGTTTGTCCTTTTGTGTCTGGCTAATTTCACCTAAGATAGTATTTCCATGGGGTAGAATTTATCGATTTCACTTCTTTTTAAGAATAAATAATATTCCATTGTTTAGATACACCACATTTTGCTTATCCATTTGTTGAGGGACTTTTGGGGCTATTTCTGCCTTTTTGTTGCAATGAACAGTGATATATAAATATCTGTTCAAGTTTCTGCTTTCAATTTTTTTTTTTTTTGAGACAGAGCCTCAAGCTGTCACCCTGGATAGAGTGCTGTGGCATCATAGCTCACAGCAACCTCCAATTCCTGGGCTCAAGCGAGTCTCCTGCCTCTGCCTCCCAAGTAGCTGGGACTACAGGCGTCCACCACAACACCCAGCTATTTTTTGGTTGCAGCCGTCATTATTGTTGGCGGGCCCAGGCTGGATTCGAACCCACCAACTCAGGTGTACATGGCTGGCTGGTGCCTTAGCCCGGTGAGCCACAGGCGCCAAGCCCACTGCTTTCAATTCTTTTAGGTAGAGATCTAAAAGTGGAATTGATGGGTCATGTGGTAATTCTATATTTATTTTTTAGAGAAAATGCAGTATTGTTTTCCAAAGGAACTGTACCATTTTGCATTTCCAAAAGCAATGCATACAGGTTCTAATTTCTCCATTTCCTCACCAATACTGTATGTATGTACTTTTTACATATATATTTGTTTATATATGTAGAATCGCCATTCTAATGGCTGTGAAGTAGTATCTTATTATGTTTTACTTTCATTTTCCCAATGATTAATAGTAAGCATCTTTTCAAGTGTTTATTAACTATTTGTATATATTCTTTGGAGAAATGTTTATTCAAGTCCTTTGCTTTTTTTTTTTTTTTTTGAGACAGGGTCTCACTATGTCACCCTTAGTAGAGTGCCATGGTGTCACAGCTCACAGCAACCTCAAACTCTTGGGCTTAAGTGATTCACTTGCCTCATCTTCCCAAGTAGCCGGGATTACAGACACCTGCCACAACACCTGGCTATTTTTTTGTTACAGTTGTCATTGTTGGTTAGCTGGCCCAGGCCGGGTCCAAACCCACCACCCTCGGTGTATGTGGCTGGTGCCAAAAACCACTGTGCTACAGGCGCAGAGCCCCTTTACTTATTTTTGGAATGAGTTGCTTTTATTGCAGAGTTGTAGTTCTTTATAGTATATTCTGGATGTTAATCCTTGATAAAATAAATGATTTACAAGTGTTTTCTCCATTCTGTGGGTTGCTCTTTCACTCTACTGATTGAGTTCTTTGATGCACAAAAAAGTTTTTAACTAGATGAAGTCTAGTTTGTCTATTTTTTCTTTTTTAGCCTGTGCCTTTGGCATTCTGTCTTAAAATCCTTGCCAAATCCAAAGTCGTGAATTTCTTCCTTTATGTTTTCTTCTAAGAGTTTTATAGGTTTAGCTCTTATGTGCAGGTCTTTGATCCATTTTAAGTTAATTTTTGAATATGATGTAAAGACCCAATTTCATTCTTTTGTATGAGAAGTCATGGATTTTTAATAAGTGGAATCATTGAGCAGGTCCGGCTCTGATATTAAAAGCTCACCCAGGAGAAAGTAAAATGAGATTCTACATGCCCTGGTAGACCACCATAACACAGTGACCCAGAGCTGCCGGGAGTCAGTCTTCCCCTGCTCCCCCATCACTTCCTGAAGGCTGCTGCATACTGGTACAAGAGCTGCTTTTTTTTTTTTCTTTAAACATCTAGAGGCACCTGTTCTTTGAAGTGGGTGTCAGCTGCAGATGGAACACCCATCATCATATGACATCTGTTTTTAGGTAGTGGAAAATGCTGTGAGCTTTACATACTTGCCTCCTTGTCAAAAATCCACAAGCTTTACATTTTCCCACAAGGGATAATTTTTTTCTCAAATAATTCTTTCCCTTTTTTATATCAGAAGATACCTTTTTGGTGTTTAAATATACCATCTTTTATCTCCCCTATTTTAAGTGGAAATGAGGGTAATGGCATGTTTAAAAATAGCATGTTACAAGCTACCTGTTAGACTGGAAACATCAAAAATTCTTGGCAGTTTCCCACCTGGAAAGCCAAATGAATGATCAGCTTAGAGGCCACCAGCAGAAAATAGGCACATACCACAAAAATGCAATATTACAGGTCAATTATGATGCCAAATATGACTTTTTGGTAAGTATTCCATCAGAGATTTTCAAGTTAGTACCAACTGAGATTTTTTTCTCTGAACAACAACAAAAACCAACTATAAACTAAGAATATATATCACATACATCCAAAAATAATTTCATGATTTACATTAAGTAATTAGAATCATGCACCTTACCAGATCACCTATTTCTGCTTCCAATAAGGCTGTTAACTATCTGAAACAAATAACTAGCACTCACAACTAAATCAGGCTGTAAGAAGCCCCTGAGACTACAGTGACCCCACTCTGCAAAACCAAATTCTCTCATTCTAAATTCTTGATAACCTATCCCTTGTCCTACAGTTCTTGACTCTTCCTAAACTGTAATGAAAAATTATGGATGTGCACTTAAGAGTTGTCTACATAATTTTTGAGGCCTAGGTCAAAATGAAAATGGAGGCCCCTTATTCAAAAATCAGTAAGAATTTGAGAATCATAACAGCAGAGCATTTAACCAAATGTAGGGTCACTCTGAGTGTGGAGCACAGGTTTCCTACCCAGGAAGTCAGCATTGTGTGTATTTGTTCTGTGTTCAACCTTGTAAATGTCTAGCACCCAACTGCAGATACTGATTCTCAGATGCTGCCAAGAATTCATTTTCGGCAGCGCCTGTAGCTCGGTGGGTAGGGCATCGGCCACGTACACCGAGGCTGGAGGGTTTGAACATGACTGGGGCCAGCTAAACAACAATGACAACTGCAACAGAAAAAATGGCCGGGCGTTGTGGCAGGTGCCTGTAGTCCCAGCTACTTGGGAGGCTGAGGCAAGAGAATTGCTTAAGCCCAAGAATGTGAGGTTGCTGTGAGCTGTGACACCACAGCACTCTACCAAGGGTGACATAATGAGACTCTGTCTCAAAAAAAAAAAGAGAATTCATTTTCATTTTCACCCATCTTGTCTCCAAATTGATAGTAGCTCCTTCTCCTTGTTGCTCAGTCAAGGTTTTGCCTTCTGTGAAACTATGCCTTAATTGTCCCTTATCCAGCTTTTCTCTACACACGTACCCAGGATCACCATGAATAAACCAAAAATAACAAATATTAATCATCTGTTTGGATTGCCCCAAACAGACCCTGCCATAAGAATCTGAGGGTATGGCACGTACTTAAGAGGTGCAAACTAGCTGGGGCGTAGGGAAATGATATAGGGAGGAGAAGGCAGCCAAGAAACAGTGCATAAGTAGGGCAGCCACTGTAGTCTCAGAATAACCCCCATCTACCCTCCTACCTCGCTTTCCCCACCCACCAACCCACATGCACACATTGAAGGGCAAGGGAGCAGTATTTACACATCAAATGATGAGAATCACCCATTGACAGCCTCTCTGTGGCAGGGGCAGGCACAAATCCTCCAACCTGATGCAAAGCATGGGTAGAATGGCCTTCTACAGTTTCTGGAAGGCATTCTTAAACTTGGAGATTCAGAAATTGGAGATTCAGTTTGAAGTTGGCCAGAACACATTTAAATGGTACGTGTGTAATCAAAAAAATCCGGGAGGCATTGACAGCATTGGCTATGTTTGAGTACCTTCTTTGTCCCAGGAACCATTCTAAGTGCTAAGGAGATTGGCCATAAACAAAAATCAAGGCTTATGAAGTTTATCTTCTGGTCGAGGGAGACAAACAATAAACAAGCATATAATATACAATGAAAGATGGTAAGTGCTATAAAAAATAAAGCCAGTTATAGGAATAAAGAGGAAGTTCATGTTGCTGGCTAGATTATAGTGAGAAAGGAAAACATGGCAGGAGGTTGAGTCAATATCGCAGTAGGAGTGAGATCCTGTAGGGCCTTGTAGACCGCAGTCAGGAGGTGATGTTGTATTGTATTATGTTGTCAGAGAGAAAGAGAGTGGAGTCTTTTCAGCAGAAAAGTGATTTGATCTGTGGCATCACCAATCAAAATTGGGTGGTTGCCATACTGTTTCTATTCTTCACCCTAAAACACCAAAAATAGTAAAGCAAACACATGATCACCCATCCATTCACCCATAAATTAAGAAAGCTGTTTAGAGTTAAATAGTCCTTCCCCCTCTCCCCCCACTGCCATCTGGGACAGGCTGCCGTGGGATTGTGGCCAGTGAGAGCTAGCTCTCAAGAAGAAGAACAAGGCAGAGAGAGAAAGAAAAAGATGTTGGCCAACCTAACGATCACCACCCTCATTTTTCCTTTTTCTTTCCTCTTCAGTTCTTTTTCTCTAGATTTCTGGCATAAAGAGCTTCGCATGGTTCTTGACACTAGAAGGTGGCACTACAATTCTTGACACACAGAAGGTATTTAATAAACATTAGCAGACTGTAAAAAAATTGATGTTAATTTATGCCAAGTAAGTGAAGCAGGCTTTGAAGAAAAAGATCAGTAATGATGGAAAATGGACATTAACATAAACAGCAGAATATGTGCGGGCTGGACAAAAAAAATCACACAGGGACTTACTCAGGCCCTGGGATGCTAAGACCACAGGCCAGGGGCACCATGGTGAGTGAGTTTATTTCTGCTGTGCTAGAAGGTGAAACTATTGTGACTGTTGAAAAGGGGAGTGGTGAACGAGGAGACAGAATCGAAGCTTCTTCCAGGATGTTGAAATGTGTATGCAAAATATTCCTCCCTCCAGGGAGAATGAGAAGCACTAGAAGCACTTCTGCTGGGAGCGCTGCATCCAGGCAACCATAGATTTCCGTGGTGTGGAGTGGAAGACATGGAAAAAAAGGACCTCAGTGCTCTGCTCTATCTGTGAGAAGATAGCAGAAAAGTTTAAATTGCGTGCCATCGAGATAGATTTTCTTTTCTGTTCTTTATTCTTCTATTAAAGTCAGGAAGGCAGAGGAGTCATGGAGTCATCTTTACATCTCTGAAAGAGAGCGTGCATGGGGCAGTGACGAAGAGCAATTTTGTTCATGGCAAGTATGAGTGCGAGGGTGACGGGAAAGGAAAAGAGCCCTAGAGAGCTTCACAGTTCTGTCCATCCTGGGATGCTGGACAACTGTCATGCCTTCTGACGGGAAGCTGGAGGACCTCAGCTTGCCATCCCAAAGATTAGGGTGGAGAGAATGATTTGAGCAGGTGATTAACGGATCAGGAGCGACGATGGTGGAAGAAGACCTTATCTGACCATTGTCTAGAATTTGCAGATGGAGACCTTTGGGGAACAGCACTTTCCTTGATCATTCATAAAAAATGGGGATAAGAGAACATTCCCTTCTGCCCAGAAAACTAAGGTGTTACATTTAGATTGAATACCAAGGCTGTCCAGGTAGGGGAACAGTCCTCCTGAGTTTAGGAGCCAACTAGTCATCAAGTTAACAGAAGTTAACGCTGCTTCCTTGGAGGCTCCTCAGAGTCTTCCTTTACCACTAAAAGTTGTATGTGCATAGTCTCATCATGAAAAATATTTAGCCAATAGAATCTTCTCTACTCTTTACATTTACTTCTCTTAATCTTTTTTTTTTTTTTTTTTGAGACAGAGTCTCAGTATGTCACCCTCGGTAGAGTGCGGTGCCATCACAGCTCACAGCAACCTCAGACTCTTGGGCTTCAGCGATTCTCTTGCCTCAGCCTCCCAGTAGCTGTTTTCTAAATCTAATTCATCACTGCAACCGTGGTGTATTTTTTTTCTGGGTTGCAATCCATCTGGTTTTGCTAACTTTAGCAAACTATCTGTTTTCAACAGAAAGCAGTCCAACATGTCTAGTTCTCAAACTGAGATTCTCGTTGAAGATTAAATTGAGGTTCACTCTGTCAGTGGCACTGAAAGGATAATTCTTATTTAGAAATTGCAGTTGTCACATGCATAGATTCTGAACAGTCTTCGGTTGCCCAACTAGATGCCTCTATTCTCATAGATGCAGTACTAAGATGCAGTACTGGGAGAGGTATTACAAATAAATAAATGTGGTTTGATAGCTTTTGTAGAGAGTAGAATTTCTACTAGGAACAACAGAATCCTGGCTAGCAATTCATTTGACAGAAAACCTATAATCTTTTAATTTCTCTAGCTGCCCCGACTAAGCTATTTGGGTGTACATCACAATCTATATCAGAATTCAGAATTTTTCCACTTATTTTCATTCTTACAGAAAAAAGCTAAATTGTATTTTACTACTAGAACAAAGACCTCTGTTTCTTTCCCCCCAAAAGTTCTAGAAGAAAAAAGAATTTAACAGAGAGATACAGAGGGGTGAAATATTCTCAAATATTCAAACATCATAAAAATATTCAAACTTCACTAAAAAGACGTCCTTCAAGAAGCCAACTTGCCTCTAAGTTTATATCATCATTATTCTATTTCCATAAATAGTAGGAAGGATAAATAATAATTTTCATATAATGCAAACACATAGTATTTGCTTAATAAAGTGCTGAAAATTCTGCCTCAAATTTGCAATCATTAAGCTGTCTCCCCAGGCTTGGAATGTATAATTTATTGGGAATAAAGGAAAGGGATTAGGAAAAAAATCCTTGGTTTCCCTACAATATAGTGTGCAAGTCATAAAAGAGATAAGAAAACGAGAAATTGTGGCATACGTTAGCTGAACTGCATACAGCTTTAACATAGACATGACATCTTACCCAACTTGTTCTTTGCAGATTCTTCTACAGTGCTGAGCTAATGGGTTATAGAACAGCAGATCCGCATTAGTAGAGGATAACCTGTCCTGGAAACATCTCACTCAAAATGAACCTATTTAAAATAGGGAACAAGACATAACATACGGAGTAAACAAAAGGTTTGATTTTCTTATTTTGAAAAATGGAAAACTTATAAAATGGAGTACTTGTATTTTACAGAATATAGGTTAAAATTGTAGCTATGCAGTAGTTCTTAGAACAAAGAAAAAACCCAATGTTCTTCCTTTTAAAAGTAATTTTTCTGACAAAGATGTGGCCTAGCAGGATATGATTTATTTGAGTTTCGCAAAATGGTCATAATCAGAGTCATTAAAAATTACTCAAGGCCGGCTCAGCGCCTGAGGCTCAACGGGCTAAGGCGCCAGTTACGTACACCTGAGCTGGCGGGTTCGAATCCAGCCCGGGCCCGCCAAACAACGACAGCTGCAACCAAAAAATGGCTGGGCGTTGTGGCAGGCGCCTGTAGTCCCAGCTATTTGGGAGGCAGAGGCAAGAGACTCGCGTAAACCCAGGAATTGGAGGTTGCTGTGAGCTGTGATGCCACAGCACTC